>PVJN01007619.1:0-69062 GCA_004026805.1 Lasiurus borealis | reverse complement strand
GATTTCTCAACAGAAACGATGCAGGCCAGACGGGAGTGGCAAGAAATATTCAACGTGATGAATAGCAAGAACCTACAACCAAGAATAATCTATCCAGCAAGGCTAACATTCAGAATTGAAGGACAGATAAAGAGCTTCACAGATAAGAAAAAGCTAAAGGAGTTCATCAACTCCAAACCAGTGTTATATGAAATGCTGACGGGTACTCTTCTAGAAGAGGAAGAAGAAAGAGGTAAAAGACAAAAAATTATGAACAAATACATAGCTATCAACAAGTGAATCTAAAAATTAAGTGAATTAAAAATTTGATCAACAGAATAAACTGGTGAATATGATAGAATCAAGAGCACAGAAGGGGAGTGGACTGTTAATTCTTAGGGGGAAAGGGGTGAAGGGCGCACAGGGAGAGACTGGACAAAAATCATACACCTATGGAGGAGATCAATGGGAGGGAGCTAAGGGCAGAGGGAGGGTGGGAGCTGGGTGGAGGGGTGCTATGGAGGGGAAAAAAGAGAAACAAATGTAATAAAAAAAGAAAAAATAAATAAATAAAAGCAGCAAGAGAAAAACAGTTATCTACAAGGGAATACCTATATGACTGTCAGCTGATTTCTCAACTGAGACTATGCAGGCCAGAAGGGAGTGGCAAGAAATATTCAAAGTGATGAATAGCAAGAACCTACAAACAAGATTACTCTACCCAGAAAAGCTATCATTTAGAATTGAAGGGCAGATAAAGAGCTTCACAGAAAAGAAAAAGCTAAAGGAGTTCATCACCACCAAGCCAATATTATATGAAATGCTGAAGGATATTCTCTAAGAAGAGGAAGAAGAAGAAAAAGGTAAAGATAAAAAATCATGAACAACAAAGTGACAATAAAGACATATCTATCAACAAGTGAACCTAAAAATCAAATGAATAAAAAACCTGATGAACAGAACAAACTAGTGAATGTAATAGAATCAGGGGCATGGAAAGGGAGCAGACTGACAATTCTCTAGGGGAAGAGGCTGTGGGTGGTACTGGAAGAGATTGGACAAAGAGCTTACACTTATGGATGAGGTCACTGAGCAGGAAGGAGAAGGCCTGGAGTGGGGTGGGAACTGGGTGGAGGGCAATAGGGGGAAAAAAGAGAAACATGTGTAATAATCTGAACAATAAAGATTTTTTTAAAAAAATTAAGTAATAAGAGATCTCAGTGACACATCAGGACATATCATTAACATACAAAATCAATAGCTTTCATAGATACAAACAATAACCAGCTAGAGGATATAATGGTAAAGAAAGCCCCATTTATAACAACAAAAAAGTATTAAATAATTAGGAATCCACTATAAAAATGTGCAAAACCTGTAAGAGAAAATGCTGCTGAAAGACACAACATTCATATTGAACAAAAGGAAAATCATAGCTGTTCAAATAGGACAACTCAGTATCATAAAAATGTCAATGGAACATAATCTCCATAAAAATATTTGCAAGCTTCTTTTTATGGAACTATTCAAGTTGATGCTAAAGTTCATAAGGAAAAACAAACATACAGGAATAGCCAGGAACAAAAACTACAAAGATGAACTAGTCCTACCAGGTATTAAACCATACTATAAGTCTCCATAATTAAAACAGGGTGCTACTGTCACTAGAATAGACATACAGACCAGTAGAGCAGATCTAAGGTAAATCTACCCCTGGCCTAGATCCAGATAAATTTGGAAATAACAAAGGTGGCATCATAAATCACAGAAGTGAAGAGGGGCTTTTTAATAAATGTTGCTGGTACAACTAGACTGGCACTTGGAAAAAAGATAAAATTAGATCCATATCTCACACCATACCCAAAAATAAACTCTGCACTGATCAGGAAACTAAAAGTACAAAGACAAATTAAATAGAAAATAATTTAATAAATTAAGCTTGAAAGAGTAAGATGAATTCCTCTATAAACCCAGTGTAAGAGAAAGCTTTCTAACACTGTCAAAATCCAAGGGCAATAAAAGAAATGATTCATTAATTTGACTACATAAGAAGTATTTTAATTGTATGGTTAAATGAAGACAAAGACCTGGCAAATAGAAAACCTTTACAGTATATATCACAGATAAAAGGCTAGTATCCAAAATATATCTAAAGAACTATCAAAAAGTTGAGGGGAAAAGAACCAAAGTCTGATAGAAAAATGAGAAGTGGGGGAGGACAGGAAGAAATTAACCAAAGAACTTATATGTGTACATGCATAACCCACAAAAACAGATAATAGTGTGGTGAAGGCCTAGGGAAGGGTCAGGGATGAGGAGAGGGGGAATAATGTGGAGGGAAGGGGAAGGAAACATCTGTAATACTTTAAACAATGAAGGTAATTTTTTACAAAAATAGAAAAATGGAAAAAATATAAGAACAGGAAAAATAACAATAAAGGAATAAAAGTGCACCAGGCATAGATCAATGATGGGGATGTCACCAGCTGGTTAATCCAGTTTTGTGCACCTGAGGTCCAATTAAAATGACAAAAATGTCCAGAATAGATTTTATGCTGTAATTGAAAATAAGTTTGGTCTTTTGGAGACCTAGAATGATATTAAGACACACGAGGATATACTGACAAATCAGAAAAAAAGGAGAAGTAAGAAAATGAATTTCTTTTCATCCTAAACCTCACTCAGTTTCTGAATTCCAACTCCTACATGTGCTAAACTTGGCCACCATGATGCAAACATTGCTGCGTCAGAAGGTTTCAGTGTGAACCAGATAAACTTCCCTGTTCCCTTCTGCCTCTAAAGTTCTGTATTTCAGATTGATGACGTGGTTTCCCCAAACAGTCTGCTTAAATCCACCCAGTGAATGAGGCAAAGGACGACTTTTCCAGATACTTTCCTCCTAATTACACAGGAAGTTTCCCCTGGGGACACTTTTTACTGTCTTCGGCCAAACTCCAGATTTATATATCATTATTTATGAAAATGAAAGGCTCAATTGGGGGAGGAAATTGGGGTGAAATAAGAGCAGGAATGAAAAGTAACACCATGAGTAATATTAAAACACAGAAATGCACACTTTTGGTTTCTGTCTTAGCTGGGCCACACTTTGGCTTGCAGTTTCCTAACAGGCAGTGCAGAGAGGGACACGGGAGCTAGAAGATGCATATGCCTATGAAGTCACTTGGGTCAGGTTTTCCAAGGAAGACCAGCATTTCTGCTCCTTAGAGATACGTCCCCGTGGTATGATGGAGCGAGCAGGTTTCCACCAGCGTGAGAGCCTATGGTTAAATATCAAGGATTTTTGCAAGTTGGTTATGAAACCATGATAGCTGGAAATCTGCCATGGGGGTAATATTCAGCCAACACTACAAACCAAGGCTCTTTTATCCTTTGGGTGTTTTTTTTGTTTTTTTTTTGCCTTCTGAGAGCGCACCACTGCATGTTCCAGTGGCACTTGTAGGGAGACACTATTCGAGGCCAGAGTTGCTGCAGGAGATGGACTCGGTGTGCAAGCTTGTTGATTGTAGCAGAAACAAACCTCGGAGGGAAGAGAGTGGGAATATATGCCTATGGCCAGAGAATGTGGAGTATGCCTCAGTTCTCACTCACCTATCCTACCTCAGAACTGTCGGCTTTCCAATACTACCCTTTGGAATTTCATACATGGGCTTACAAAAAAAATGCTATGCCCAGTGAGGGTCAGAGATATCTCCCCATTCAGAATAGAGACCTGACTTGGGGTTGTGAACACACAATACACTATACAGATGAGGTATTATAGAACAGTACACCTGAAACCTATATCATTTTATTAACCAATGTCACCCCAATAAATTCAATTTTTAAAATGCATCCAAAGAAACTGGGAGAGGCTCAGGTGAAGGACTTTATGTTTTCCTCTAGGTCAGCATTCCCCAAGCCTATGTTTCACAGCATGTAACAAGTGTCCTTCAGGGGAAAGGAGGAAGCAGTGAAAATGTTTGATGCTCACATGGCTTTGGGAATGAGCAGGTTACAGTAATAAGTTATCTTTTTTAACTTTATTTTTATTGTTGGCACTATTACAAATGTCCCATTCCCACCCCTTTGCCCACCTCCACCCAGCTCCCACCCCTCTTTCCTTCTGGCTAATCTCTTCACCTTCTTTCATCCAGCTTCCCCATCCACCTCCCCTCCCTGACAAATGTCAGTCTGTTTCATGTATCCATCCCTCTGTTTCTATTTTGTTCATTAGACTCCACATATAGTATTTGTCTTTCTCTAAGTAGTTATCTTTAGGAGGTGAATGTGCCCTTGTGGCCCAGAGTGCACATCAATTCTCATATTTATTTTACCCCAGAACATTTTGTGGTGGTACAGTTTGGGACAAAACAGACGGAAAATACACTCCCTTGGTAGTCAGGGCTCCTTGATGATTTTGAAAGATAATCCAGGACTTTATTTCACAGAAATATTTTTTTCCTGCAGGACTTGAAGCTCTGGTGTTTTTATTTTTTTAATATATTTTTATTGATTTCAGAGAGGAAGGGAAAGGGAGAGAGAGATAGAAACATCAATGATGAAAGAGAATCATTGATCAGCTGACTCCTGCATGTCCCGTACTGGGGATCAAGCTCACAAACTGGGCATGTGCTCTTGATCAGATTCAAAACCAAGACTCTTCAGCCCATAGGCCAACATTCTATCCACTGGGCCAAAGTGGCTGGGGCTGGCTTTTTTATTTATTTATTTTTTTTTATGACAACATGACTTGCATGTCTGCTTTTCACCTGAACCAGTGGTCAGCAAACTCAACAGCCAAATATCAACAGTACAACGATTGAAATTTCTTTTGGGAGCCAAATTTTTTAAACTTAAACTTCTTCTAACGCCACTTCTTCAAAATAGACTCTCCCAGGCCGTGGTATTTTGTGGAAGAGCCATACTCAAGGGGCCAAAGAGCTGCATGTGGCTCACGAGCAGCGGTTTGCCGACCACTGATCTGAGCCATTTCATTAAGTCTGTGAATGTCCACACATCCATCAGCAGAGCTGACTTACGGGAAACATTTCAGGATGACACATTTCTTGACTCATGGCCTGTATGGGACACAGGCATTGGCCATATCAAAGCCCCAAAGCCAGTGTACATGTCAGCTCATGAGGTTCTGGAGCAAAGAATGTGCATTTCTTGTCATTTTTTAACCTTGAGTTTTTACCCCCACCCCTCAAATCCCATTCTGTTTTTTTATTCTTTTTCTGTCTTTCCCTTTCTCTTGAGCTAGCCTTATAGACTCCTACGAATGTTTATCATGTATTCCTACTCCACACATGCATTCATTCACTTAGTCACTTAGGGGGCCCCTCTGTGTTTCAGGCCACAAATGAGACAGACCAGGCTCTGTCCTCAGGAAGCTCATAGTACAACCTTTATAAGTGTTTGTTTCTCCTCTTATTTATTGTCTTTATTTGCTTTGTCTTGGCCATTTCTCCCCACTTTGCTGGGTGCCCATGCTACTCCCACCCACCCTGGTTCATCCTTCCTCCTCCTTTCCCTGATAGCTTTTTCAATGACTAACAGGAACCCAGCTCAGCTGGTTTTTATCACGCTCCTGTCCTTGCATTTTTCCGACTCAATTAAGCCATTACCGAGGCTAAATGAGGCATGGACTCTTCAAAAGTCACACCTGTTGTCAGGGAGATGGAGGGTAAACCTGTGCAGCTGGCGGGCAGAAGCAAGCAGGGCTAGAGGAAAGCAATCGAGTGTGACCAGAAGTTTTTGTCCCCCCAGTGCTGCCAGCGGGCTCTCATTTTATTTTATTTTTTATTTTTATTGAATTTATTGGGGTGACATTGGTTCATAAGGAGTGCCCTCATTTTAAACAAAATGAAGTCGAACACAAAACTGGGGAATGATCACATTGGTGATGACAGATAAAATACCCCTAATTCTTTAGCAAATGTGCACCGGGTGTGCATAAAAACCCACATTGTGGATTTGTGCTCCGTAAAAGGTTAAAAAAAAATGCTGTAATCTGAGCCAGGTACCCACACAGAGTTTTGATTGAACTTGCTCAGGGTTTCCCCTGTCCACTCACATTAAAACATACACAGTTCACCACTCTGTCATAGTGGCTTCACACCTCATAGCTTGTGCGTGTCCTTTGTGATGTGTGTGACAAAAGAGGGCACTAATTATAGCACAGTCAACCAGAGACAAATTGGCATACTTCCTCAAAGAAGATAAACCATCTCTATTGGAAATACGTTTTGGTTTCATAATCCCCTTTCTGCTTGGCAACCTAGAATTTTTATTTCTGCAGTCTAGGAATTGAGAAATCATAGATTTTGAGCTTGCCACGCCTCTGATTTACTGAGTGGTTTTGTGTTTCGAAGGTCTATGCCCCGCTTGCCTCTAGCTAAAACGTGGGCAAAATCATTCTAGAATTACACAATTACCAGGAATTGTAAAGGTCAGGGTGGTTTTTACTTTGATGAAAGTTGAAATAGTGCAGTGTTAGATCTAACCTTGCCTTGCTAGCCTCTGTTAATTTGTCCTCAGCTCTGGAACTTGGATGAGCCATCCAACTTGTTAGACAAATGCAAGTTCAACATGTATTTGTTGAGCATCCATTCAGTACCAGGTTCCTTGTTCCATGCTGGGGACGCAACTGGGATCATGGTGAAGCCCCTTTCTTTAGGAACCTTCAGTCTTGTGGGGTGACTCCTTTCCTAGAATTTCTCAACCAGCTTCTAGTTTTTTCTGATCATGTTTCACTCATTCATTCAGAAAATATCTGTGGAGCATCTATTAATTTTCAAGCACTGTGCTTGGTGCCAAGCTACAATGATAAGGAAAAGAAAAAACCATACCCTCCAGTCCTCGCTTGAATTAATTTTCTCTCTTGGAGCCACCAGAGAGAACATCACTCTTCCCTCTGTGCTCCCTCAACACTTAGTTCATACCTCTCCCTAATATATGCATCACTGTAAGTATAATGCATCCTTTTGTCTCCTTTTAAGCCATGAATACATTGAGGGTAACAATCTCAACTTCCCCCCCTCCCCACCCCGCCAAGTGCCTTACACTCCCTTGTGTCTAGCACATAGAGGGGCTTAATAAATGTTTTTCAAGTGAATAAATAATCATATGAATTTAGAAATTCACAAACCTATGGAACGATAGATCAGTCTGCCTTGACTTTTCATCCCTCTCCGCTCCCTCCCTTCACCCCCGCCGCTCTCTCGCTCTCTCCCGTTCCCTTTCCTTAAGTAAGAGAGAGAGATAGGAAGGGAGATGGAAAGAGAGATAGAAGCATCAATGATGTGAGAGAATCATTGATTAGCTACTTCCTGCATGCCTCCTACTGGGGATCAAGCCCCCACCTAGGCATGTACCCTGATCAGGAATCAAACTGATGATATCTTGGTTCCTGGGTTGATGCTCAATCTCTGAGCCATATTGGTAGGGCCATACCATATCTCTTGGATGAAGAACTCATTGACCCTCATCTGTCAGTACTGGAACACTCCTCACAATTTCAAGGACTTTCTAAACATAAAACCAGCTGGTACACGGATCATTTCTTCTTCCAAATGTACCTGTCATTGAGATAAAGAACAAATAAAGCTTTAGCTTGTGTTTACAATACTCTTTTTTATAGAAAGGCAAATATGATTGTATATGATTTAAATGAAATAAACTTATAGTAAGGAGAACAAATGAGTTATTTGTGACTCTTGGAAAGATGTGGTTAATATAGCTCAGTAAGGAAAAATATAATGATAGTGGCTTAAACAAGCTAGAAGCTTTTTTTCTCTGTCATGTAAAAATCCATATGGAGGTTCTGCTCCATGAAAGTCTCACCTGATGGCACTGAGTTCCCTGGCTCATGATTCAAGATAGACTCCAGCTATCACTTAAGGAAAAAGTGATGCAATTAATAAATTAATAAATTAATTACAGCAGAGTGGATCTCCATACAGCAGAGTAGAGGAAAGGGGGATGAAGGGACAAACAATAAGCACCAACTTTCTCTTAAGCAAAGGTTCCTGGAAGCTGCCACAGGGCACTTTAACTTACTTCCCATTGGCCAAAATCTAGTCCTATGACCACACATAATTATAAAAGAAGTTGGGGAAAGTAGTCTTTTTATTTTAAACAACCATTTGTCCAACTAAAAACTTTTTTTTACTATGGCACAAAAGGAGTATAGATGCGAGGGATACAATTAGAAGTCCATCACAAACACTAAAACTTGGGTGTTATTTTTGTATTCTCACTATTATAGGTTGAGGTGACAACAATGAACTCCAATTGTTCATCCACAGTGTTACAATCATGCTTGGTACTGCTCTGGTTGTCCATATGTAGGAGGAGGAAGGAGTGAAGAAGAAAGAAAAAAAGCTTTTGCAATAAGGAAGTTGGGATGGAGGTGATACAGTGAGGAAAGGAATGAAAGGAGGAAGGCAGAATGAAAAGAGATGGTAGAATCAATAGGACAAAGTGATTGGATATTGGAAGAAAGGGAGGGGAAGGACCTAGAATGAGTCTCAGCTTGGAAAGCAAATTAGACCCTGGTAATTGACTAAAAAGGGTGGTTCATAAACTACATTAGACTTGGTGGGATTAACTACTGCAAATTGACCTGAAATCTCTCCTTTATCTATTATTTCTTGCCATGAATTTTATTTTGAGTGGACTAATGAAGTTAATAAACTTTTCTAAGTAGTTAATCTTTCACAGGAAAAAGTTAACAGGTCTTAGTGACTTACCCAAGCCAGTTATAATGTTCCCTCTCCTAATTCAGAACACTACACAGGATTCCTTAAAATTGAGTTCTTGGGGCATTCTTAATTCAATGTCAGAATTTCTCACTTGACTAAGCTGACTATTTGGAGAATCTATCCCCCAGCTGGAAAGTAGATTTGGTGTTGTTGCCATTGTTACAGTTGTTTAAAATACATTGAATGTTTAAAGGATCTGACTCATGACTGATTCAGTAAATGCTATTTTCTGTCTCCTTCCAAGTGTGTTTTCCAATGCATTCATACAAAAATTTATTCAGTGGTTACTATTTCACACTGTGCTAAGTGCGGGAGAGAAAAATTGAATTTAGTCATTGAAAATGAAGTTATAGTCTTTTTTCTCATTTCTGGATGTTGAGGTAAAATGCAATCCTCTACACCAGAGTGCCTACCTCTTGGACTGGGAGTTTCTGAGGGCAGGGAATGGGCAGGTATTTGTTATTTTGTATTCCCAGGCCTTAGCATATGTATTTATTAAATGTATGATTGAATGTATGACTAAGACTCAAAGAATAAACCCAAAAACAGGACTGGAGTTAGAGAACTATGAAGGTCAGTAATGTTGGGACATTACTGGAGGCCCTTCCATGAATGCTGAATATCTATCTGCTGGGCTGCTCATACCATGTGAGGCTCAGTACCCTCTTCTAGAATGACTGTTGGAGGAGGTGGGGCTCTGAAGAGGCAAGGGGCACATATGACAATTGATAAGAGCTTGACATTTATGCATATAATTATAATAAAGTTTGATGAATCTTTCAAGAAGGAAACTCCAAGATCCAAGATATAAAAGATCCATCCTATACAGGTGGACCTACCTGGTGTGAGGATTCAGGAAAGTCCTCCTTAAAAAGTACTATAAATTGCTTACTGCACGACTGAGGTGTTAGCGTAGGTGGAAGTCCAGCCTGTGTTTCATTACCCAGTCAGAGTTCTTTTCTCTGTGTCTGTCCCGGAGGAGTTCTTTTCTCCATTTACACAAAGGTCTCACAATTCTTTATGTCTTCCTCACTGCTACCCCTCTGTCATGCCTCCAAAGTTACAGATATCTGAAAGCTGAAAGATAAGCAGATGTTTTCCAGACAAAGTTTAGGCCAGGTGGAACAATAAGGGGAGCATCATGTATGATGTCTGGTGGATATAAAACAAGCCTGGTGACCTGACTGGTATGGCTCAGTGGTTGAGCATTGATCTGTGAGTCAGGAGGTCATGGTATGATTCTGGTCAGGTAACTTGCCCAGGTTTCAGGCTATATTCCCAGTGGACGGGGCAGGGGGGGAGGGGCGGGTGGTGCATGCAAAGTGATTCTCTCTCATCATTGATTTTTCTATCTCTCTTCCTTCCCCTCTGAAATATTTTTCAATGTATTTTATTGATTTTTTACAGAGAGGAAGGGAGAGGGATAGAGAGTTAGAAACATCAACCAGCTGCCTCCTGCACACTCCCTACTGGGGATGTGCCCGCAACCAAGGTATGTGCCCTTGACCGGAATCGAACCTGGAATCTTTCTTTCAGTCTGCAGGCTGATGCTCTATCCACTGAGCCAAACCAGTTTTGGCCTGAAATATATTTTTAAAAACAAAAGAAGCCTGGTGCATTTGAGGATCTAAAGAAAGTTCACTATGGCTGTAGTGGGAAGTTCAAGGGGGAGTTTAGCAAAAGTCAGGCTAGAAAGGTACTCATTACAACTGGCATTTTCTTGAATTTACTAGCTACACTCTGCTAGTGGATCTCCATGAATGATTTTATTGAGATCACAGAGGTTAAATGACTTGCCCACATTATATTTTTAGGAAATAGTGGAATTATGATTCAAAACTAGGTTTAACTTGAGCCTGTGCTCCAAACCACTTATTCTGTGGCTTCAAATGATTTTCAACAGTGGATTGCAAAGGGAAAAAAATGGAGGAAGGAAGGCCGGTGAGGAAATAGTTGCAGGAATCCAGGTAAGAAATGTTGGTGGACTTAACATGACCTTGGAAATGAGAAGGTGTGGGAGGATTCCAGAGATACTTAGGAAGTACAATCTACAAGACTTGGTGCTTGTTTGAATATGAAGGGCAATGATGAGAAGAGGGAAGGAGATAAAGATGACCCTTATGTTGTGTCCTTGTGGATGGCATGTCATTTGTTGAGGTAGAAAATGGTGGAGGGACAAGTTGGAAGCACCTGTTGGACATTCAAGTGCAGATGTCCAGATGATGGTTGGATGCTTGGGCCTGAAACTCAAGGGAGGCTGTGTAGTTAGCTGACATCAACATGTAATTGTTAACCCATAGAGTGGATAATAGAGAATGTAGAGTGAGAAGAATAGCTATGCTAAAGCAGATCCAGCTGTTGAGCTTTGTAGAACATAACTGGACTCTTGATTTGCCTGCATCCTTTTCAAAAATTAGTCTTTAAAGGTTTGTGGAGTATTATGTTATAAATTGTAACCAGAGATCTATGATGAGGAAGCTCAAAAAGGGAGGCCACCAAAATAAAGAATAATTGGCTTTCTTGACATTTTTGTTTGATTTAAAGTCAGATGTAAACTTAAATATGACTCGTAAGTACATATGTGCTGAATAAGGTAGGATTATTGTTATTCAAGGAATTGCCAATTGCCTATGCATTAATTACACAGAAGAATAAATGGAATAAAATCCAGCCTTAGTTTATCAATGGCCTCTTTAAAATGTGGCCCTCACTTAGCCAGTGTGGCTTAGTGGTTGAGTGTTGACCAATGAATCAGGAGATCATGGTTTGATTCCCAGGCAGGGCACATGCCAGGGTTTCAGGCTTGATCTCCAGTGTGGGGTGTGCAGGAGGCAGCCAATCAACGATTCTCTCTTATCACTGATGTTTCTATCTCACCTTCTTCAATAAAATATATTTTTAATGTGGCCCTCACAACTGAACACAGTCCTACATGAGCAATTAAACTTTGCTGTATCTTACACGAAGTACTATAAAAATGAGATTCTGAGCCATGCCTTTCCCTACTACCCTTTGGCTTCTCTAAATAGAAAATCAGAGGCCCCTCTGTTGCAGTCGTCATAACAAGATGGAGATTTAGGCTTAGTTGACTTCATTGTGTCTCTCTTTTCTCTTAGCAGTCTCTACATGATGTGACTTCTAAAGATTCAAGGACCATCCACCTTACGAGTCTGCAATGGAAACGGCAGAAATGGATATTCAAACGCCACGATTTCCATTCTGTTATTAATCGCTCTGTAGTCATGTGCCCTCGCCGCAAGGAGTGAACTGCACCAAGGGGGAAAGTTCTTGGGGCCCCCAAACTTCAGCACTTCTTGTCTCTCCCCCTGGAGAGGAAGCAGAACTATGGCGCTTTATAGCTGCTATTTGATTCTCTTGACATTTACCTGGCACACTTCTGCCTATGGGCCTGACCAACGAGCTCAGAAGAAAGGGGACATTATCCTTGGGGGACTCTTTCCTATCCATTTTGGAGTAGCAGCCAAAGATCAAGATCTAAAGTCAAGGCCAGAGTCTGTGGAATGTATCAGGTAAGGGAAGGAGCCAAGTCAAAAATCTCTTTTCTTCTGGGTGGTTGGAGAAAAGCTGTACCAAACCCAAAACAATTCTTCAAACTTGATTTCCTCTTTTCAAAAATAGTGATTGGTAATCATGCTGAAATTTACTATCCTCCCATCCTGACTTTTTAAATAAATTTTTCCAGAAGTATATCACCTTGCTTAACCTGGACATCAGAAACCATTACTGCACCCCAAGTCTTGACCCATCTTCTACAAAAGAATAGCACCTTCATTTTGAGATTTGCAACTTCCAAAAGTGATCCAGCACTTTTCCTTGGTTTTCCTAGTAGCAGAAAATGAAAATGTAAAGTGGGATTATTCTAAGAAAAAAAATGAATTTTTGTTTATGTGCTAATGAGTGCTCACAAATTAGATAACATTCTCACATTTTTCTTATGAATTCAGAGAAACTGAGTGCAGAATTTTACTGATCCTGATTATATCCTTCACCTAACCTGTGTGGACAGGGACCTCTTTGCTGCACCCTGCTGGACAGAGTTGTGCATGTGCCACATGTATACCTAATTCAAGCAAGAAGCTTGACATTAAATAATATGTATTATATTAAGAAAGATAGCAAAATTAACAGTACAGATCTTTTATGTAATCAAAAAGTCTATAATATCTCTTCATAACTTTGCAGATTTTAAACAAATAATTAAATAACAGCAACATAAAGAAAATGGGTAAGAGAAAACATTAAAAGTTAGATCAGGACCTTTAGTACACCAAACGCTGTAGTGGAAATTGTATTTCTCACCTCCTGTCATAGAGTTCAAGTAGTATAGCCCACAATGTAAAGGGAGAACCTGCAGAGTTGTTTTGGGCACAGATACACTGACTCAACACATTTTTGGAGCCTTGACTCTGAACCAAGTCTTTGGAGGATAAAACTGTGTCACTGATCCTATTTCTCTGTGTTAATTTGCTTGATTTTTATTTAAAACAATGTCCTTATTTTTTTATTAAAAAGCAATCCATGCTCATTTTTTAAAAAATAGGAAGTATAAACCAAAAGCACACCATTTTAAAACTCATATTCCACCACTCAGAAATAACCAATGTTTGTGAACAGCCTTCCTATGCATAATATTTGCTTATTTGTTTATTTACAAAGGTGTGGCCACTCATTTCCCTTTCCCCTTTGACCTCCAGGACTGTCATGGTCTAAATTTGTGACTTTGCAAATCTGAGGTTATTCTTGGGCTCTTATATATTAAAATCCTAATCTATTTTTATTTTCCCTAGTCCTTGTTCTTTTTAAATATTTATATTACCAAGGAACCTCAAATTCTCTGCTGGGTGAATCAGATACAAATTATAAGTCCTGTTACTAATAACAGTCTTCATTCTTATTATTCCCTAACTCTGTGAGGCACCATGCTGAGAATCATGCATAATTATCACCTGTTCCCAGCCACTCTATGAAGTCTGTGCTATCCCCATTTACAGAGAGGACCTTGAGTCTCAACCCAACATCATGAAACCAAAAAGTAACAGAGCCAACCCCGCTTTGCCAGTCCTTACTCTAAAGTAGTTGACCGGAAAGCCTTCCATTTTATTCCATCTCTTCTTTCTTCCAGGTATAATTTTCGGGGATTCCGCTGGTTACAAGCTATGATATTTGCCATAGAGGAAATAAACAGCAGCCCGGCCCTTCTTCCCAACATGACTCTGGGATATCGGATATTCGACACTTGCAACACCGTTTCTAAAGCCTTGGAGGCCACCCTGAGTTTTGTGGCTCAGAACAAAATTGATTCTTTGAACCTTGATGAGTTCTGCAACTGCTCACAGCACATCCCCTCTACCATCGCTGTGGTGGGGGCAACCGGCTCCGGCATCTCCACAGCCGTGGCAAACCTGCTGGGGCTATTCTACATTCCCCAGGTATCTGGGCCTTCTTTGATGTGGCAGTGTGGGCTGGGGTCAGGAGAGCCGGCTTGGGGGACTGCCATACTAGGTATCCAAATAGTTGGCTCTTTTCCTCTCTCTGGCTTTACATGGACACAAAAGCCCTTTTAATTACTTGGGACATTGGATCATGACCATTGGGGATTTTTGAGACCCTCAATGTCAACATCAACTAGACCTTCACAAGTCTCACAAAATTTATTTAAATATACCTTATGTAACACTTTATATATAACTTCTATTTATTTATTTGTATACCTTGCATAGAACTCCCCCCTCAATGTCTTCATTTCTTTATTTTCCACTCCATTCCTTTAGTAAATGACCTTTCTTCTGCTTTTACTAAAAGGAATGATGAGACCATATGCGTTAATCAAGCCGTTCAAACCCCAAATATGTCCCTAATCCTACTCTATTTCCTTAAACATCTTTTCCTCTCAACTATCTGGTTGGAAATTTAGCTCAGAGAGAAGCAAAGCATATTTTTTCTCACAAAACAGGAACTTGGTTGCACATTCTAGCAATGGAAAATATTCTATTCCATTCAACATTTATTTATAGAGTGTTTATGAAGAAGCATCTCCAACCTGTAGGAAATCAGCCTAGGTGGGCAGAAGTCTGTATTTTCAGTGAATTACACATTGACTGAAACATGTGCTTTGATAAATGTTTGTTCAAAGTTGCATACTTTTTCACCAAAAATAAAAAGACAGCAAACTTTAAATGTCATTTTATAATCTAATTTTTCTCCCTTAATACTATACGACAAACCTTTTCTCATGCTAATATTTATAGATCTATGACATCATTTTATAATAGTGAAAAATTGGAAACAACCTAAATGTCCATGGGTGGGAGAATCAGCTCAATTGTGATATATTCCTTATATCAATTTTTAATTAGATTATAAATCACATTTCTTAAATCAAATCTGATTTTTTCATGTCTATTACTTGAAATTTATAAATTCCTTTGATAAATTCACATTTCTATGTTGTGAGGTCCTTGTTTTGCTAGGTGGTAGCCTTTATCCCTTTTACATATACGTGACAACTAAGAAAGTCTTATCATCATTTCCCGAATCCTTACTTTCAGGGAATTAAAGGTATTTACCATGGGGAAGCCCTGGGTCTGTAACTTTTGTGCTAAAATGATCTAACAAAGTGAACATGTTGGGCAAAATGCAAATGTGTATCTTGTAAATTTTACCTTTAGTGCAATATTATTTTCAATACACAGTTAAAGTAGATTACTGTTATCTCATGTCCAGCTGGTATAAGATGTAATTGTCATAAATAAAGAACATGCAGGGAAAGATTTTTAATTTTTTGTGATTTGAATGAAAAGATAACATTAACTTGAATTTAAATATTAGAAGTGCCGAGAAGACTACAGTGATTATCAGACAAACCAATGTAAATGTATCTACAGCAATGGTTCTCTGCCCTGGATGCATGTTGGAATCACTGAAGAGTTTTAAAAATACTGACTCCTGGGCCTTATTTCCCAGAGATCATGAGATGATATGAGATGCAGCTTGGGTATTGGGAGTTTGGAAAGTTCCCCAGGCAATTCTAATGTACAAGCAGAGTTGGGAACCACAGCTCTGCAGGGTGGGGTCAGTGGCATTTCTATGCCACTCACGCCACCAAGTGGATGAAACGAGCAGACCAGCTAGCCTGTTCTTACCATAAGTTGTGGTCAGAACAGTTTAGTGAATCATCCATGAAATTCTCCTCTCTTATAATAATAAAAAAAAAAAAAATTGTGTGTTTTTAAGGGGTTTTGTAGGGGAAGGGAGTACAGAGTGGTGTTTATCCCCACACTGGACAAATGTTACGAATGCATTCTTTAAGAGAAACATATACATGAGGGATATGTTTGTTTTCTAATTGTATTCCTTTAAAACCCTTTTGACCAAATTTCAAAAAATCAAGAAGGAAGTAATAATGAATGGATTTTAAAAATGCCCAAGTAGGTTTTTCATTTGCAAAAACCTGATTTAGAAGCCTACTGATTGGGTCTGCAAATAGAGCATCTTAAACAAATTATTTAATCTCACTGTTTTTCTCATTAACTTCCACAATACAGCAAGCAGGGGCTTATTCTGATCAAAATCAATTTTTTTTGTCAATTTCATATTATAACTTCCAAATTCAGAGTTCTTATTTTAAAAATATGCTGGCCCTTTAGCAAAATTGGTCCTGTTTTTCATAGACCAATGCCTTTGATATTTTGGTATAGAAATGATTCGATTATAAGAAGGAAATTTTAGAAAAATTCATTTTAAAAACACTGAGAATAGCCGAAACCGGTTTGGCTCAGTGGATAGAGCATCAGCCTGCGTACTGAAAGGTCCCAGGTTCGATTCCATTCAAGGACATGTACCTTGGTTGCTGTCACATCCCCAGTAGCGGTTGTGCAGGAGGTAGCTGATTGATGTTTCTCTCTCATCGATGTTTCTAACTCTGTATCTCTCTTCTTTCCTCTCTGTAAGAAATCAATAAAATATATTTTTTTAAAAAGGAACAATTGGTCTACAACTTCAAAAAAAAAACCACTGACAATAGGAAATTGTTTCAATTGGTGATAAATATTAAAAAAGGCATTCTCCAAAATTTCTATAACTTCATATTTTTAAGAAGTTAAAAATCTCTCTAGAAAATTGGAGAACAAGTGACATTAACATCCCTCAGTACCTAGAAGAAATTCCTTTAAGTATAAAAACGCTTTGTTCTTCAGAAGAAATGGTCTAATCTCTTGGAACTTCCTTACTGGTGAGCCAGGACAGAGAGCTACAGGAGGGCCAAAGCCAGCCAAGATATTCATCCCCTCAAAGTTTTGGATGGCTAAGTCAGAGCACCCTCCACCAGGGCTGCCCAGCCTCTTCCATTTACCTCTGTATTTGCCACAGTGTTGTGGGGGGCAGGGGTGTTGGGAAGCTCTGTCTAACAAATGCTTTACATGATATTCAGATACTTCTGTAGGCAATGACCATCAAAGAATAGGCTTTCTTCCCTTGGTGCCCTTCCCTCCTCCCCGCCCATGTTCAAATGTAGATCGGGCTATGTCTAAGAACGTGGAAACACAGCAAGGCAGCTTTTCAGGGTTCCTTTTCAGCCTCTCTAGGTTTCAGAGACCCACCTAAAAGCCTGTCAAGAGGCCTAGGCCATCACCTGAAATGAACAGAGGAAGGGTTTCTGATGGTAACTGAACCCACTGAGAAGCCAGGAGGGGAAAGGATGTATTTCTGACTATATTTAATAATGTATATCATTGTTATCATGGTGTGGGGGAATTGAGCCTAATAAACCTAATGGCTAGTTGAGCCTAAAAGATAAACCGTTCTTGGAAATGATTGCAATTAAGGGTACTTTTATCTAACGTACTGTGGAGAGGAAGAGGGGAGAAGAGGGAGGGAAGAGAATGAATAGAGACTAGAGATGGACAGGAAGAGAGAAACAATGCAGACTAGGAAAGGGGAACTTCTTGGGGCTCCTCTGAAGAGACTTAGGTTCATAACCCCAAGGGAACCTATATCTTTCAGAAGTAAGTCATGGGGAAAGTGTTCATCACAGTAAAGGGGGAGCTAAAATGTTTAGATCAGACCCTGGGCCCAACAAGCAGAAGATGTGTACATGGGTATAGTGTAACCAACGAGGCAGTACAAAGGAGGTTAGGAGAAACGATGGGACAGTACATAAGCACTCTCCGTAAAAGAATAAATGGATCCTACACTGTTGAGCTGACTTTATGGCCAGACCCATTTTTGAGGGTAGCATTGTGAAGACCCACCCCCTGCGAATTAGAATGCTCCCTGGTAGACTGACTGACAGGTACTTGGATGTTTACACTGTAGATTCTGGTCGTCCTCATCTTTTCATTGTATCTGCAGTGAAGAACATATTTGATAAATTGTATTAATAAATGCTCAACAAGCCACCTCCACATAGCCTTGAGGCTCACCTAGCATCTCCCCATTCATTCATTTTGTGTTCTGTATTCTTTCCAGGTCAGTTACGCCTCCTCCAGCAGACTTCTCAGCAATAAGAATCAGTTCAAGTCCTTCCTCCGTACCATCCCGAATGATGAGCACCAGGCCACCGCCATGGCAGACATTATTGAGTATTTCCGCTGGAACTGGGTGGGCACCATTGCAGCTGATGATGACTATGGCCGGCCAGGGATTGAGAAATTCCGAGAAGAAGCTGAGGAGAGGGACATCTGCATTGACTTCAGTGAACTCATTTCCCAGTACTCTGATGAGGAAGAGATCCAGCAAGTAGTCGAGGTAATCCAGAATTCCACAGCCAAAGTCATCGTTGTCTTCTCTAGTGGCCCAGACCTTGAACCCCTCATCAAGGAGATAGTTCGGCGCAATATCACAGGCAGGATCTGGCTGGCCAGCGAGGCCTGGGCCAGCTCTTCTCTGATCGCCATGCCGGAGTACTTCCATGTGGTCGGAGGCACTATTGGATTTGGTCTGAAGGCCGGGCAGATCCCAGGCTTCCGGGAATTCTTGCAGAAAGTCAATCCCAGGAAATCTGCCCACAATGGTTTTGCCAAGGAGTTTTGGGAAGAAACATTTAACTGCCACCTCCAAGAAGGTGCTAAAGGACCGTTACCCATGGACACCTTCCTAAAAGGTCAAGAAGAAGGTGGTGGCAGGATAAGCAACAGCTCTGCTATCTTCCGCCCTCTCTGTACAGGGGATGAGAACATCAGCAGTATTGAGACCCCTTACATGGATTATACACACTTACGGATATCCTACAATGTCTACTTAGCGGTCTACTCCATTGCTCATGCCCTGCAAGATATATACACGTGCTTACCTGGGAAAGGGCTCTTCACCAATGGTTCCTGTGCCGACATCAAGAAGGTTGAGGCTTGGCAGGTACATCCTTCACTTAGATAGTAGTTCTCTGTGTAATAAAGCAGAGTTTGGCCCATCTGGGTAAGACAGATAAATAGTTGCCGCAAAACGACAAGATCCTAATAAGGCCACTAAATGTAGCTTTGGATTCAAATTGCCTTTACAAATGTCTGAGTAACTGACTGAATAATTGATAATAATTTAATTTATCTGTTTAAAGCCTTGGCTCAATTGTCCTTTAGCCTAGTAGTTTAGAATGTCTACAGTATGGCCCCTAAAAGGTTTTTAATATCCTGGGACAGATTTAGTACTGAGGGAGGATATTTTTCTAATGCTTTAATTTAAAGATACTGCTGTGAGTAATAAGTATTTTTTGAGTATCTATTACATTCCATATGCTGACAGACATAAAACTAATGTTACTGTGTATAGTCACCACTTTGTCATTATATTATTCAAAATATAATATACTAAACCACCCAATAGACCATTTAAGCTTAGGACACAAGCAAGTCAAGGGTACAGATAAAGCTTGCCTTAAAAGGGTTTGATATTGGATATTTCAAAAAAAGAAGCACTGAAATAGTTATAATAGAAAATAACCAGAACTTAAGTGGAATTCCAGTACTCATTCTATGGGTTAGTCTAGTTTTGTGTTTTTAAATTACATGTAGGAGAGACATCATAATATTTTCATTTCATAGAACTTGTGAAAATAAGTCTGACCTGACTTACATCTTACATAACCATTCATGTTTTGCATATGTATCTTGATTTGTATTTTTTGAAGTATAGTTGGTATACCATATTATACTAGTTTCAAGTGTATAATATAGTGACTCAACATGTACATATCTTACAATGTGATCACCACACTAAGTCTAGTAATAATCTGTCCCTGTGTAACCTTGCCACAATATTATTGACAATATTCCCCTTCACTTTTTTACCCATCCCCTCACTTCACCTCCCTTCTGACAACCATCATTTTGGTCTGTTTCTGTGAGTCCATTTCTGTTATGTTGTCTTTGATTGGCTGGTTTTTTGTGCTTTTTAGATTCCACATATAAGTGAAACCATACTAATTTGTCTTTTTCTGCCTGACTCATTTCACTTTGCGTAATGCCCTCTAGGTCCATCCATGTTGCTGCAAATGGCAAGATTTCATTCTTTTTATTGCTGAGTGATATTCCATTATATATAATTATATAAGACATCTTTATTTGAAGAAAACAAAAACAGTAATTTAAAACGATATATGCACTTCTATACTCATTGCAGTATTATTTACAACTAGAATCCCAATTCACAAAGATTCGTGCTACAGTGGGCCTTCCTTTCCCTGGCTGCTGGCCCTACCTTTCCACTCCGGCCCAGCCCCAGAGCCACCTCTTTCCACTTGGTCCCCACAGCCACTTCTTTCCGCTCTGACCCTGCCTTCCCACATTGCCCGGAGGCCCTCAGAGAGGTTGGAGAGGAAGACTGCATCATCATCCTACCCCTGGTCACTCAGCACCTATGTATGCAAATTAACCTCCATCTTTGGTGGGTTAATTTGCATACTCACTCTGATTGGGTGGTGGGGGTAGCAGAGGTATGGTCAATTTACATGTTTGTCTATTATTAGGTAACATAGCCAAGATATGGAAGCAACCTGGGTGTCCATTGATAGATAAATGTACCTTGATTTTTAGAGGGTGGCGGGATTGAACTTGCAACCCAGATACATGCCCTTGACCATGAATCAAACCTGAGACCCTTTGGTGCTCAGGCCAACATGCTAACCATTTAGCAACACCAGCCAGCACCACCCGAGGTTCCTTTGAAGATGAAATGAGATGATGTATGTAAAAGCAATTTATAAATTTTTAAACTCTAAACAGATGGTGGTTATTTAGGATTTTTTGTTGTTGTTGTTGTTTTTAAAATATATTTTTATTTATTTCAGAGAGGAAGGAAGAGGAAGAGAGTGATAGAAAAATATATGATAAGAGAGAGTCATGAGGGATTGGCTGCCTCCTGTAAGTCCTCCAATGGGGATAGATCCCACAACTCGGGCATGTGCCCTTGTCCAGAATCGAATCTGGGACCTTTCAGTTCACAGGCCAACACTCTATCCACTGAGCCAAACTGGCTAGGGCTAGATGGTAGTTATTTTTAGTAGGATTTCAATATGTCTCTAATTAATCAATTAGGAAAAAAATACTAAAATAGCTTTGTACACAGAATCAAATCACCATAGACGCTTTGGAAAAGATACTAAGATACAAAGAATGTACAATCTATGTCACTCATTTTAGAGATTCTCAGGGGAAAAAGAGTGACTGTCAACGCTTGGCAGAATGAGTCAGGACACACAAGATTTTAGTTGTTCTTGTGTGGGAAATAATCTCACTCAGATGTCATTGTTGGCTGAAGTTTCTAATCTCTATGAGGTCCTTGAAGTTTTCTTCCTTGCACTGCACACACCCGTCCCCAACCCTGTCAAAGAATGAAGAGCTTTAATGAAGGTCAAAGACCAAAAAGAATTCAGAGCCATGACTCTAAGTTGTGGAGTTTTAAGAAGAAATAAATAGACAATCTTTGAGTAAATACTAGTATATTTTCTCTTTCCCCTTGCATGTCCCCTGGAAAGAGGAACCCAGCTTCTAAAAGCCTACAGAACCAGGGTGGGGTTGAAGGGAAAGATACTTTCAGTGGGTACTTTGACATTCTGCTCTTCAGTGAATCCTCTCCCAGACAAGGATACAAGATCCAAATAGTCAAGATCAAAGCTTCGACATATAAGAAAAAAAGCAAAGAATCAGGTTATAGTCAAAATATGAACTTTTTAGTAGCATGCTATAGAAAATACAAACCAACATGCTTAAACAAAAGAAGGAACAATATTAGTATCTCATAATACTGGACATCTCAGAAGTACAACTAGATGTTTTCATCTCCATGTCTCTCTTCCTTAATCCTCAGGATTAACAACAGTTTCAGTTTATAAAATCCTTGATTTTAGGCTCTCCTTGCTTCCTCGGACCTCCTATAAAAGTCCCAAAATCCACATTGATTGACCAGTCCAGGGCCACATATTTATCCCTAAAGCTAGAACTTCATAGACTGAAAGTAAGACAGGGAATAGATCTCCCACGTTAAGTCAGGATGCTATTATGAAAAGAAGGTAGAAAGAGAAGCAAAACAGCCAAAACAAGGTTCTCTACACAGACACCTCAGTTACCCTAGTACAAGTAAAAATATGGCCTCCTGACTTACATACGGTCTGGTGCAATTCATCCAAAAGAGGAAACAGGAAAATAAGGCCAGAGCTCTAAAGAGGAATAACATGTGGTCACTGGCCAAAATGTCCTGTGCTATAAGTCTCCTTTGAACTTTGGGATCCGGGCAGTTGGGTGGACATTCTGGAATTTAAGATCTTGGCCATGTGTCTATCAGAAGATGGGCCAGCAATGATTCATACTCATTATTAAGACCTACATGGAAACCTGTCATCCATACAACCGATACAATCTAATCCAATAACCTCAATTGTCGTATAAGCGAACCATTCTGGCACCTTCCCACAAAACACTAATTACTTTTGGCATAGAATTTTTGCTTAGATACTATCCCACATCCAACAAGCCATTGGTGTTGTCTATGATTGTCCACAGCAAACTTTTTTTTAATATATTTTATTTTTTTAATATATTTTTATTGATTTCTTACAGAGAGGAAGGGAGAGGGATAGAGAGTTAGAAACATTGATGAGAGAGACATCGATCAGCTGCCTCCTGCATGCCCCCTACTGGGGATGTGCCCACAATTAAGGTACATGCCCTTGTCCGGAATCGAACCTGGGACCTTTTAGTCTGCAGGCAGATGCTCTATCCACTGAGCCACACTGGTTTCGGCCACAGCAAACTTTTAACTCTTTTTCAAAATTTACTTTCTCCTGAAAGTCTTTTCAAATCATATCCCACTCCCTTCCCCTGGCACACACACACACAAAAAAAACTTTCTGACCATTCTTTCTTCCTCATTTTTGTTTAAGCTTCCACAGCTATTCAGTTGACTGAAATAGTAAGGTCAATTATAATTTCCTTTTGTTGACCATTTCTAACCCCCACCCACACACACACAAATCAAATTTATCAATCAACTAACTCATATGCCTGTTAGTAACACTAACACGTAAGCTATGAGCATACAACACACAATTACCTCCTGAAGTCCACGGAGATCCCCCATCACTGTCCTCCTCATACTGCTCACCAGCTCTCTCTTCATTGTGATTCCCCCAATATACTACTTGAAGCTTCATGAGGGTAGGAACCACATTTGTATTGTTCAGCATTGTGTCCAGAACACCTGGCACCTGAATATGTGTAGAATAAAGGAATGAATGAATAGCAGTCTAGTTGATTTGACCTGGAGTCCTTTGCAGAGAATTATTCAACCCTGAATCAAGCACTGGCTAGGGTATTCTAAGCTGTGATTGGAAGAACCTGGGTCACACGCCCAACAATCAAGTTTGAATGGGACATCATGTAAGTATGGAACTGTCTTCTTCCTTCTGTCAGGATGACTGTGCACAAGACATTCTTCCTACTTTCCTCCGCCATACACAAATTACTCAGTAGACCAAAAAAACAGGCATGCATGTTGACAGTACCATGGTAATAACAGTAGCCAAACAAAAATGATCTTTCCAGGAATTGCTGGTAAGGTTGGGGTTGGGAGAGAGGAAGTGAATTGAGGTGAGAGCCAAAAGAGATGCAAGAGATGGAACCAGAAAATAAGGATGAGGTTAGAGAAGGGAATTGGTCGAGGATTTTCCCTACACTCTTAGCATAGGAAGTGGGCAAGAACCAATAGGATCCTTATCTGTGTGAACTCTCCCTCTTAGTCCATGTGAATGGGGTGCTTTGTGCATCTTGTGCCACTGTCCCTCTGTGCTGGGAAGTGATGCCAAGAGTAGAGGGGGCGGGTAAATAATTAATTATTGCCCTAACTGGTCTGGCTCAGTGGATAGAGCATTGGTCTGCGGACTCAAGGGTCCTGGGTTCTATTCCGGTCAAGGTCATATACCTTGGTTGCAGGATGTTTCTCACTCATTGATGTTTTTGATTCTCTCCCTCTCTCTTCCTCTCTGTAAAAAAAAAAAAGAAAAAATTATAATTAATTATTAACAGACACGGTGAAATTTTTAACTCGAAAAATTCAACACTTATATGATTTTATATATACCCTGCTGTGAGGATGAAACACAATTAAGGTTAGGATTTGAAGTAAAGAAGAAAAGTAAAAATGTCATTCAACTTGGGCCTTGAAAGCTGGATAGGATTTGTGGAAAAAATCTGTTCCTTGGAGGAAATGTAAACTGCAAAGGCAAATACACCCAACAATGAAGATGAATCACAAAAACATTATGTTAAGTGGAAAATATTCAGAAAAAAAAAAAGAACATATACTGTGTGTTCCATTTATACAATACTCTATCTCTAATGATAGAAAACAGATCAGCAGTGGCTTAGGGCTGCAAGTGGGGGTGGGATTAATTTGGAAGGGACATTAGGGTACCTTTTGGAGTGATGGTAGTGACAGTTATACAGGCATATACATTTGCCAAAACTCAGAACTATACTCTTAAAATGGGTGTGTTTTATTCTATGTAAGTTGATCAAAAATATAAAAGAATGGAAAGTCCCATGGGTGGGAAAGTACAGGCCTTTCATGGAGATCTGGATGCCACTCAGTTGCTACCCTTTTCCCATTATGGCCTCTTGTATTGTCGCAGCATTATACATATCTCCATCTCCCACTTCTAAAATATGTCCATTTTTCTCAACTTCAGTTTTATACAAGTTAACCTACTCTAACTAGGGATAGACAACTTAATAGATACTGTCTACTCTGACTCCTATGCCTGTATAGTAGTATATAGTGAAATGGTTGAGAGTTTGGACTCTAGAACCAGACTAACTGGATTTAAATCCCAGTTGCTACCTAATAACTTTATGACCTTGGGAAGTCATTTAATGTGTCTCAATTTCATCACCTGAGAAAAATGGAGATATGAAACATAAATTTATTATGAGAATAACATTAGTTGATATGTATAAGGTACTTAGGATACTGCGTGTATATAGGAAGTGTTCAGTAAATATTAGTCTTGAGCATTATTCTTTTGTAGGTAAGGAAAGTAAGACTCAGAAAAGCCAAAATGACTTGCCAAAGTCATATTTAGCCAATAATAAGAAAGGCAACATCTGCCTCTGATGAGGCCATGGTAAATGTTAAAAGAACCATGTGCCCAATTATCCCTCTGTGCTTTCTAGCTCCCATGAACCTAATCAACTGAAGACACTAAACCATAGCTCTTAATCTTCTGGTGTACTGCTGTCATCATTCTTAAATGGATCAGTTGTTTTTTTGGACTTATCCTTCCTTCTCTTCAGGTAATATTATTAAAACATTATTGCACTACTAGAGGCCCAGTGCACAACGTTTGTGCAATCATAGAGGCGGGGATCCCTCAACAGTCCAGAAGCCATTGGAGGATATCTGACTGCCAACTGAGGCCTGCTGCACTAGCCAGCCATGACCCCAAATTCTGGCTCTTGAATTAAGCATCTGCCCCCTAGTGGTCAATGTGTATCATAGTGACCAATTGTTCTGCTGTTTGGTCAATTTGCATATTAGCCTTTTATTATATAGGATGATGATTCCAACTCCCCTTT
This sequence comes from Lasiurus borealis, assembly GCA_004026805.1. Taxonomy (NCBI): domain Eukaryota; kingdom Metazoa; phylum Chordata; class Mammalia; order Chiroptera; family Vespertilionidae; genus Lasiurus; species Lasiurus borealis. The sequence continues at coordinate 43,240 of PVJN01007619.1, read as the reverse complement.
CCCTTAACAGAGTGATGTAAGTTTTATAATAAGTTTATTCCATGTTTTGAGTGTTTACTGAAAATTAAATGTGTGCTTATAATAAAAAATTTGACATGTAGTCCTAATAGTGTGGCTCAGTGGATAGAGTGTCTGCCTGTGGACTGAAGAAGGGTCTCAGGTTTGATTCCAGTCAAGGGCACATTCCTTGGTTTGATGCCCAATAGGGGCCATGCAGGAGGCAGCTAATTGATGTTTCTCTCTCATCGATGTTTCTAATTCTCTATCCTTCTCCCTTCTTCTCTGTAAAAATCAATAAAATATTTGTTTTTTTAAATTTGACATATAAAATGTGATATTTGGTGGTAGCTTTCTTAAAAGATCACAAAGGAAATATTTCCCCCAAAAAAATCCAAGACTTCTCTTTTTTTTATAAAAAGAAAGTTAACATTTTATCCTGTGAAAACCACAATTCTTACAATGTGTCTACTCTACCACTATTAAGTAAAATCTTTTAGCACATTTTAAAACAAATTCTACTAATATTTCCCTGTTTGCCTGTTTGTTTCTTTGTCTTAATCAGAAAGGTTATTTTTCTTTTTAAGTCAGAACACAAGAATATTGATTATAGTTAGAGTTCAGAGGGAGAAATTGCACTGGCCCTTTATCTTATACTATAGTTTTCAGTAATTTGCTTTTCAATATACTAGTATAGGTTTAATTTCAACCAATTACATAAGAACTGTAAATTCTATGTTCACAATTTTTTTAAAGTGAATATTATGTCTTTTCACTTTATCTGAAAGTTCTTTTGTTTGTTTGTTTTTGTTTGAGTGTAGAACTTAGATCTTTATGTTTTTATCCAGCCTGCTCCAGTCCAGTTGCCCTAGTTAAAACTTCCAGTGCCATAGTGGAACAGGCATTCTTGTCTTGTTCATGATCTTAGGAGGAAAGCAGTTAGTCTTTTTTTTAAAAAAATAAGGTTTGATTGATTTCAGAGAGGAAGAGAGAATGACAAAGAAATGAAAGATGGAGATGTGAAATATAAATTTATTATGAGAATGATGAGAGAGAATCATTGATTGGCTGCCTCCTGCGCACCCCCTACTGGGGATTCAGCCCACAATCTGAGCATGTGTCCTTGATCAAAATCAAATCCAGGACTCTTCAGTCCACAGACTAATACTCTATCCACAGACCGATGCTCTATCCATTGACCAGATAGGGCACAGGGCACCTGTCAGTCTTTTACAATTAAGTATGATGTTACTAATATAGGTTTTTCATAAATGTCTTTTATAGCATTGAGGAAGTTCCCTTTTATTCTTAGATTGCTGAGAGTTTTTATCTGGAATGGAGGTTGGAGATTATAAACATGTTTTCTATAACAATGGAGATGCTCATATGGTTTCTCTTTTGTAGCATGTTAATGTAGTCAAATGTTAAACTAACTTTGCATTCCTGGGATCAACTCTATTTGGTCACAGTGTATTTTCCTTTTTGTAGATAGCGAGATTTGATTTGAGATAGAGTGGAAGTGAGCACCCCTACACGCAGAGGCTGGATCATGTCTTACTCTTTCTTGATGCCTCAGTGACCCCTAGCACTGGGTAGATCCCACATGAAAGACAAGCTGCTGAGTGCCCACTGCCTCCTCTTGACCTATGTCAGGGGTACTCAGGAAGCAGAGCCAGGAGGCTAATGATGCTTCTGTAGGGCATACCCATTAAGAGCACAAGCTTTGCACCCCTTGCTAGCTATATGGCTCTGAAAAGATACTTTTGTTTTCTGTGCCTCAGTTTCCCCCAAAATAAAATGGGGTAATAGTACTATTTATGTGAATATTAGATTAGATAATAAATATAAATTATTTAGCATTGTTTCCCAAAAGGAATAAAATGAATAGAAAGGTTTAGTAATTATTATCATTACTTGTTTTGTACAAGGGTTTTGTGACCTATAAGACTCTGTAAAAATAAGAAATTGGCCATAACTATTACAATAGGACTCCACCCACAGCCTCATTTATTTCTTCCTCTCACTTTCCTCTGTTTGAGTTTGGTAGCAAGACTTCCACAAAAGCGAGGAGAAACCAAGATGGCAGCATAGGTAAACACTTAAACTGCTGCCTCACACAACACTTTCAAAACTACAACTAAAAGGCAAAATGAACATCATCCAGAACCACAGAAAGGCTGGCTGAGTGGAAATTCTACAACTAGAAGGAAAGAGAAAAGCACATTGAGACTCATAGGAACTGCAGGAGGCAAAGGTACTGATATGTGCATGTGTGGAGAGGACTGGCAACTGAGTGCTTGGCTGGCTTACTCAAGTGGGAGGGAGACCAAAGCTTCCAATTACACTGAACTCCAGTTCCGGGTGAGACTCTGGGGACCCAGGCATATTCAGGGAGAAAATGGACTGTCTGGCAGTGGGAGGAACTCAAGGGAAGTTTTCTCTCAGAGGTGCTTGCAGCAATCAACAAGTGACACTGAGACCCAGGGGTTTCTTAGGGCACGGCTGACGGGAAACCAATGCTGTCTGCTCTGCCCTGAGATACCGCCTCATCCAAGCTGAGCATAGAGGATTTTGCAAGTCTTGTCTCATTAGGGTGTCTTCAGGTCAGAAGTTCTCCCAGCATAGACACAGCTGATCCTCACAGCAATTGGTCTGGAGGTCAATTCTTCCCAATGATACCAACAAGAAACAAGGCATAAGTTCAAGATGGTGCACACAGCCCACAAAGGGGTGCACCAAGAGTGTCCACCTCAGGTAACTGGGGAGGCTGAGCACTGGGCCATCTAGGACAACTAGCACAAAAAGGAACTCTATCAATTCAGGGAAGCAGCCAAAATGCAGACAAAGAAGCAGATCACAAATGAAAGAAATGGAGGAAAGCAAACAACTGGATATAGAGTTCAAAACCACTGTTATGAGATTTTTCAAAAATTTCCTAAAAAAGGCCGATAAATTTAGCAAGACCCTCAAGGATAAGAAAAAGGACCAACCAGAAATTAAACATACACTGACTGAAATAAAAAATATTATATAGAGACCTAACAGCAGACTAGTGGATTGCAAGAATCAAGTCAAAGATTTGAAATACAAAGAAGCAAAAAACACTCAACTGGAAAAGCAAAAAGAAGAAAGAATCCAAAAATATTAAGATAGTGTAAGGAGCTTCTGGGACAACTTCAAGCATACCAACATAAGAATTATGGGGTGTCAGAAGAAGAGAGAGAGCAAGATATACTGAAAACCTATTTGAAGAAATAATGACAGAAAACTTCCCCTACCTGGTGAAAGAAATAGACTTACAAGTCCAGGAAGCGCACAGAACCCCAAACAAAAGGAATCCAAAGAGGACTACACCAAGATACATCATAATTAAAATGCCAAGGGCAAAAGACAAAGAGAGAATATTAAAAGCAGCAAGAGAAAAACAGTTATCTACAAGGGAGCACCCATATGATTGTTGGCTGATTTCTCAACAGAAACTATGCAGACCAGGCAGAAGTGGCAAGAAATATTCAACGTGATGAATAGCAAGAAACTACAACCAAGAATACTCTATCCAGCAAAGCTATCATTCAGAATTGAAGGTCAGATAGAGAGCTTCACACATAAGAAAAACCTAAAGGAGTTCATCACCACCAAACCAGTATTATATGAAATGCAGAAAGATATTCTTTAAGAAGAGGAGGAAGAAGAAAAATGTAAAGATAAAAATGATGAACAAACACATATCTATCAACAAATGAATCTAAAAATCCAGTGAATAATAAAATCTGATGAACAGAATAAACTGGTGAATATAATAGAATTAGGGGCATAGAAAGGGAGTGGACTGACAGTTCTCTGGGGGGAAAGGGATGTGGGCAGTGCGGGAAGAGACTGGACAAAAATCGTACACCTATGGATGAGGACAGTGGGGAGGGAGGTTAAGGGCAGAGTGTAGGGTGGGAACCGGGTGGAGGGGAGCCATGGGAGAAGGGGAGAGGAACAATTGTAATAATCTGAACAATAAAGATTTATTAAAATAAAATAAAATAAAATAAAGATTTGAGCATAAAAGATTTATACAAAAGCAGTAACATAAGGGCACTTAGTGCTTCACTCCTTCCCCAAAGCCCATCTCAGAAAATACCAAGAATGGCTCTGGCTTACAAACCAATCCCTCCTGGGGCACCACCACATGATAATGCACCTGTAGAAGTCTTGTCTTGGCCTTTGGTGAGATATATCTCCTTTCCTTCCCTAATTTCAAGAAAGTCTTTTCTACCCCAGGTACAATTTAAGCACCATGAAAAGCCCCTAGCTTACCAGGACTGCTGCTAACACATGAAGTACCACAGTATAAATTAGAAAAAAGGGGCCTCTTCCTCAAGTCATGTTCTTTGCACTTTGTTAGATCAAGATAGTTTACTGTCCTTGCACTGTGCAAAAACCTACATAACCATATGTGGCAGCCCTGTGGCTTATACTCAGAATATTCATCTCTGTTCCTCTTTAGGTCCTGAAGCACCTACGTCACCTAAACTTTACCAACAACATGGGGGAACAGGTGACTTTTGATGAATGTGGTGACTTGGTGGGGAACTATTCCATCATCAACTGGCACCTCTCTCCAGAGGATGGTTCCATTGTGTTTAAGGAAGTTGGATATTACAACGTCTATGCCAAGAAAGGAGAAAGGCTCTTCATCAATGAGAAGAAAATCCTGTGGAGTGGGTTCTCTAGAGAGGTATGTGCTGTCCATCTGAACACCAGATGCCTCCACCATGGCAAAAAATGTGCTGGGCTTTGGAGGGCCTAGGACTGTTCACCACTTGACTCCCATAATGAGTCCACTTTCCTCAGCTCACTCACTCTGCATCGTCAGGGATCCCCATGAAATCAATGAGTGTTTAGTGTACAGCAGAGAATCCTTGGAACCTGAGCCCCATGCTTATTATTTTAAAACAATTTTATTCTTTACAAATATGACTCTGGCTAGTAATAATTTCCTTAACTAAAACTTTCTCCATGCAGAGAAAACTATTTAAGCAAACATAAACATCACTCAGGGCAGGTCTTGGATAATTAATTCACAAAGAGGTAGTTCCCTATGATTCAAACATGTCAGGGCTGCTGACCTATCAATCAAAATGGCTATTTATTTTTCTCCTGGGGAGATCTGTAACACAAAGGAGGATGTTTGTGACCATGATCAAGGTCCTTCTCCCTTGAGTATAACTGCATCTAGACACCTAATTAATAACCAGAAGCCCATCACCCAGTGAATATGCTCTCCAGGAAAAGAAACATGATATACTAAAATGATGAATATTCTGTGATGGTTGAGTCCCAGAATGTAATAGGCTACTGAGGACCCAGGTCCTCTGTAGAAACAAATCCTTTAACTCTCCCAAGATGCATTGATGAAACCCACTACATTACTCTTTGTGTTTGCCTTTCTAGTATCACTTTTGAGTATCGTGAACTACTTTATAAAATGTGACCAAAGATTAACTTCATCTTTTACCAAATGCTTGTTAGGTTGGTTGGTGGGTTTCTGATCAGATGCTCTAATTTTTTTTGGTTCCCAATATGTAGGATAGTTATCCATGCAAAGTTCTACTATAGATAATGAAGCTTATCCACAGTGTGCAAGTCATTGCTAGACTCTACCTCAGAGAAAGGATTCTGAATTTTAAACATGTGACAACCCTTTCCAGACAGAGATTTGGGGTTTTCAGAGATTATACAATTCTGCCCACTAATTATACCCTTGTCTAAATTATCACAAGTTTCAACTTACTGTAATCTAAATTGATCAGCTATACTATCACTGATTCCCTGCTGTTAAATCACCCAGGCTATCTTTTACCTTCATTAATGTACATCATTGATTGTCTCTAATAGGTCTATATCTCATCTCCCTTCCTGCATGGGAGCTATTTCCTATTTTCTGTATAATTCTCTATAACTTATTAACAGCCTGTACACACTGTGGGTTTAAACATTGAAAAATAAATAACAAGGAATCTTCATTAACTCAGTCACTTCTGTTCCTGAGGTAGTTGACAGAGTTATAAATTAAATCTAATTTTTCCACAGAAATGTTACTTTAAACTTATTACACATAGGTACTCAACAAATATTAGAGTCTAATCCACTTTTTTCTGCATTTTTATAGAAATTATCACAAAAATGCCCTCTATATTTACCTATAATAATGTATTAATAATTTCCCTACATAGTTCATCAAGTTAATGAAATCAAGGATATAAAAATTAACAATGCAAACTGTTATTAATATAGCATTTATATATATACACCTATATATACAAAAGTCCAGTGACCTTGATGGCAGAAAGACCAGAATGAGTGCTCACTATGATATGCATTGACCACCAGGGGAAGACACTCAATACGGGAGCTACCCCCTGGTGGTCAGTGCGCTCCCATAGGGGGAGTGCTGCTCAGCCAGTGTAGTGGTAGTGGTGGGAGCCTCTCCCGCCTCCACAGCAGCAAGCCAAATGGTAAGGGGTGAGCAGGTGGGCAGTTAGGAATGAGCAGTCAGCCAGTTAGGAACAAGCAAGTGCGCAGGTAGGAATGAGGGGTCTCAGAATGCAAGAGGGTGCAGGTTGGGCTGAGAGCCTCCCTTCCTCTGTGCATGAATTTTGTGCATTGGGCCTCTAGTTATAATATATCAATCAATGTCTCAATTTACTTTCTAATGAAGCACTTTAGAGCCAAAGGGTTTTGTTGTTTTGTTTTGTTTTTAGCTAGAGGGTCTTTCAATACCTTTGTATCCAATACCCCCATTTGAAGTTGATGACACTGAGGTTTAGTAGGGAAAGGGTGATTTCAAGACAAGATAGATGGTCAGTATAAGAGTTGAGACTTGGATCTAAGTGCTCTGACTCAAGCCCTAGTGCTCCATCCTCTACACTATACTCTCCATAAGTATTTCCTTATTTTATTACAACAAATAAGAAGGAAAAGAAGCATCTTCTTCGGGGTCTTGGAATTCAGAAGGGCTTCCTTGGCCAGAATTGGATAGGTATCTTTGATGAAGCTATACAGAAGAATTAAAGATACAGTGGTACCTTGAGATACGAGTGCCCTAACATACGAGATTTTTGAGATAAGAGCGGGTGATTTTTTGCTTTGAAATATGAGCAACATTTGAGATACGAGTAATTACGCAGATCAGCCGGCTGCACACGACCCACCAGTTTACCTCGACTTGAGCGTCTCATAGTTTCCCACGCCTCACTCAGTGTGTTTGTTTACCTCATTGTCGAAGCATCTTTTGTGCATTTACATACTTTATCACATTTCTTTTTATAACCATGGGTCCGAAGAAAGCGAGTGGAAAGGTCAGTGCTCAGAAGAGGATGATGTCTATTGAATTAAAGCGTGAAATCATAGAAAAATATGAGCAAGGTGTGCGAGTGGCTGACTTGGCGAGGCAATTCGGGCATAGTACTTCAACAATATGCACTGTGCTTCAACAGAAGGAGTCAATAAAGGGTATAATGCCAGTTAAGGGCGTTACAATAATGAAAGGATGGAGAATCTACTGATGGTGTGGGTGATGGAAAAGCAGCTTAAAGGAGATACATTAACACAGGGCATCATATGCGAGAAGGCACGAGCGATTTACAGTGATTTGCTGGAGCAGACCCCACGCACTACCACAGATAAAGCATTGAAAGACTCATTTAAAGCCAGTAGAGGCTAGTTTGATAACTTCAGGAAAAGGTCTGGCATTCACTCCATCGTCAGGCATGGTGAGGCAGCAAGTTCAGATGTAAAGGCAGCTGAGGATTACCTCAAAACTTTTTCCGAACTGATAGAAGCCAAAGGATATATCGCCCAGCAAGTCTTCAACTGTGGCGAGACAGGGCTTTTCTGGAAGAAGATGCTGAATAGGACTTATATAACGGCAGAGGAGAAGGCGATGCCAGGCCACAAACCCATGAAGGATAGGCTAACTCTCGCACTGTGCACCAATGCGAGTGGCGACTGCAAGATCAAGCCTCTGCTCGTATAACATTCAGAAAACCCCAGAGTCTTTAAGTTACATAAGATTTTAAAAGATAAACTGCAAGTTATGTGGAGGGCAAACCCGAAGGCATGGGTCACCAGGCAGTTCTTTGTGGAGTGGGTAAACCTGGTTTTCAGCCCTTCTGTTAAGAAATGTCTACAGGAAAACAACCTAGCCATGCAAGCCCCCCTCGTCCTCGACAATGCTCCTGCTCACCCACCGAACCTCGAAGATGAACTCCTCGAAGAGTTCAAGTTTATAAAGGTTGTCTTACCCACCTCCCAACACCACTCCTATTCTGCAGCCCATGGATCAGGAGGTGATTTCTAATTTTAAAAAGCTGTACATCAAGCACCTGTTCTGGCGCTGCTCTGAGGTGAAGGAGAACACAAACCTCACCCTTCGAGAGTTCTGGAAGAACCACTTTAACATCATGATATGCCTCAGAATTATTGATCAGGCCTGGCTGGGTGTTACAACAAGGACTTTGACCTCTGCATGGAAGAAGCTGTGGCCTGAGGCCGTAGCCGAAAGGACCTTCAAAGGATTCGAACCCGAGGTGCCAGTGGAGGAGGAGATAGTGTCTCTGAGAAAATCTATGGACCTGGAGGTGGATGAGAGAGACGTGAATGAGCTCATCGAGGAGCACTCTCTGGAACTCACCACGGAGGAGTTACAAGAGTTGCAGTCTCAGCAACATGTGGAGGTTCTCCAAGAAATTGGTTTTGAAGAGGAGCCAGAGGTAGAGGAGATCTCTACAAGTGAGATAAGGGAGATCTTAGGAATGTGGGAGAGGGTGTCACACTTCGTGGAAAAGAAACACCCCGAAAAAGTTGCTACTGGTCGTGCATCGGAGATGTTCAATGAAACTTGCCTCACCCATTTCAGAAACATTCTGAAAGGGAGGAAGAGGCAAACCTCATTGGACACGTTTTTTTTGAAATCGGCCAAAAACGCAAAGTCCAGTAGCGAATAAGTTCAGTGAAGATTAGTTAAATTACATTCAATTTAGGGATAAAGTGTAGCATTAAGAGTGAAACAAGTAGGTAAATACACTTTATAAAACCAGTTTATTCCTTTACATTCTCTTTTATGATGTTTTTATACAATATTTGTCATTTACAAATACATTTTTCTTATTCAAAAACACGTAACAAGAACTACTGGGGTGGCATTTTGGGGGCTGGAACGGATTAACGGCATTTCAATTGATTTCAATGGGGGAATTTGCTTTGAGATACAAGCAACTTGATGTATGAGCAAGGTTACGGAATGAATTAAACTCCTATCTCGAGGCTTGCTGGCTTTTTGCAAAATGGATTCTTCTTGATGGCTGTCTAGCCTACTCTGGTGGTGGGATTTCTCTTTAGCTGAGGGATGCAGAAAGAGGCAGTAAACAGGCTCAGAGGTTGGCCAATTCTTCACTATTACAAAGCAGGGTTTTCATACAGTGAAAAGTGAAGACTTTAGAATACATACCTGGATGTGAATTCAACCTCTCCAGTAAGTCACTGTATGACCTTGAGCTTGCTTTTTAACCATTATGAAGAAAAACTTTTCATGACAGAGATTGCTAGAAGCCCCCAATGTTTGTTCTCCCTTGTTTTTTTAAATAATAGAACTCAATTTTAACTGGACACATGACCATCCAGAATTTTAAAATTTTCCAGTCTCAACTACATATGGCTACATGACTAAATCCTGCAGAATGGGATGCAAGTAGCAGTGGGATGGGATGGAATCTGAGAACCTTCTTTTAAGAAAGTGCTTGCAAGAATCCTTTGCTCTCTTCTTCATCTTTTCCTTGATCCTGCTTCCTAGAGACCAGATGCCCAGCAGGTAGCAGCTAGATTTGGTATACACTGGGGTTTTTGCTGAGTAGCCTCAGACTTTGTACTGGCATGGAGACTGAACCTATATAAATCTGGTGAACATTCACCCTACCTGGTGACTCACTGAGAACTTGCCTCATGAAACTCAAGTACCACCAGAGGCTCTTTCGTAACTGAGTCTAATAGGCAGCCAGCAGGTGGAGACGGGCAGAAATGGACCTATAGGTCCCTTAGCCTTTTTGCTGATGTGTCCCCACAGTTGGTACTGGTAGAATTCTGCCTTGGTGCATATCTTGGTCCTTCCCACACATATTCAGGCCCAGCAGAGGCAGCCACAAAGTGACAGGTAGCTCAAGACCAAGTAATAGGCAGTGTCTGATATTGACCTAAGAGATCCCAGAACCAACACATTCAGTGGTCAACTTCAGACAATATCAAGGCAGAAATCAATTTGTTTCACAAGTTGTATATCCAAAGGGAGATCTAGTAGGCACCAGAAACTGCTGAAGCAAATTTTGCTTAGTGTGGTCAGTAACTACATAGCAACTCATATCCTGTGCTCAAGGTTGAACCTCACAGCCAGCCAGCTTGAGGGCTGAACCCACCCACAAATGGGCCAGTAGCAATAAGGACTCAATTACAACAGGGGGACTTACATAATCCACATAAGGAACATTCCTAGAACACCCAACTCAGGTTATCAAGGAGACTGTTTCACTGGATCCCACAGGACACCTATTATATAAGGACACCCTACCAATACTGGAAGACATAGCATATCTGCTTAATACATAGAAACAAATACAAAAAGGCAGCCAAAATGGGAAGACAAAGAAACATGACCCAAATGAAAGAATAGGAGAAATCTCCAGAAAGTTATAAGACACTGAAGAAAGAAACTAAAGTACATGAACATGGAATATGCTTTCACTTATTTGTACCTCCTTTAGTTTAAAATATCCAAAGTGAAGAAACAAAGACCTACAGCCAACACCAGCAGTGAATAATACAGATTTTTTTAATATTGAACTTGTTTGCACTCCTGGCATAAACCTTACATGATTAAGGTGTGTTTTCTTTTTTTATGTCCTTTGAGTTTGTTCATTGTTTTCATATTGTTCATTTATTTTCTTTTTTTAATAAACCTTTATTGTTCAGATTATTACAATTATTCCTCTCCCCACCCCACCCCCATAGCTCTCCTCCACCTGGCTCCCACCCCATCCTCTGCCCTTGCCTCCCTGCCATTGTCCTCATCCATAGTTGTATGATTTTTGTTCAGTCTCTCTCTGCACCCCACTTCTCTTTCACCCTCAGAATTATCAGTCCACTCCCTTACTATGCCCCTAATTCTATTATATTCACCAGTTTATTCTGTTCATCAGATTTTTAATTCACTTGATTTTTAGATTCACCTGTTGATAGATATGTATTTGTTGATCATAATTTTTACCTTTGCCATTTTCTTCTTCCTCTTCTTAGAGAATACCTTTCAGCATTTCATATAATACTGGTTTGGTGTTGATGAACTCCTTTAGATTTTTCTTTTCTGTGAAGCTCTTTATCTGACCTTCAATTCTGAATGACAGCTTTGCTGGGTAGAATAGTCTTGGTTGTAGATTCTTGCTATTCCTCACTTTGAATATTCCTTGTCACTCCTGTCTGGCCTGCATAGTTTCTGTTGGGAAATCAGCTGATAGTCGAGTGGGTGCTCCCTAATAGGTAATCGTTTTTCTCTTGCTGCTTTTAATATTCTCTCTTCGTCTCTTGCTCTTGGCATTTTAATTATAATGTGTCTTAGTATAATCTTCTTTGGATTCTCTTTTTGGGGGTTCTGTGCACTTCCTGGACTTGTAAGTCTATTTCATTCATCGGGTGGGGTAAGTTTTCAGTCATTATTTCTTCAAATAGGTTTTCAGTATCTTGCTCTCTCACTTCTTCTGGCACCTCCATAATTCTGATGTTGGTACGCCTGAAGTCCCAAAGGCTTCTTACACTATCTTCACATTTTTTTATTCTTTTTTTTTTCTTTTCCAGTTGAGAGCTTTCTGCTTCTTTGTATTTCAAATCTTTGACTTGATTCTTGTGTTACTCTAGTCTGCTGTTAGATTTCTATATAATATTTTTTTATTTCAGTCAGTGTATGTTTAATTTCTATTTAGTCCTTTTTCATCTCCTCTTGGGTCTCACTAAATTTATTCATTTTTTTTCTAGAAAATGAATTTTTTTTCCTTAAAAAATCTTATAACTGTGGTTTTGAACTCTATATCTAGTCATTTGTTTTCCTCCATTTCTTTCATTTGTGAACTGTTCTTTTGTCTCCACATATTTTGCTGCTTTCTTGAGTTGGTAGAGTAGCTTTGTGTGCTAGGTGTCCTATATGGCCCAGTAGCTCTGCCTACCCAGTTACCTGAGGTGGACACTCTCGGTGCACCCCTTTATGAACTGTGTTTACAGTCTCGTTATAGTTAATTCTTAATTTTTTTTGGTATCACTGAGGGGAATTGACCTTCAAGCCAATTGGTTGTGAGGATCAGCTGTGTCTGCTCCCAGAGAACTTCTGAGCTGGACTCAGCCTTTAGACTTGCAAGATTGCAACAGCCTCTGTGCTGGGCTTGGATGTGGTAGGGTCTCAGGGCTGACCAAGAGCCTTGGCTTCCCATCAGCCCTGCCCTACATGGCAGTCCTTGGGTCTCAGTGCCCTGGGTAATCACTGCAGCCCTCTCTGTGTGCACTCGCGTGAGCCTCCAGACCTCTGCCTTTCTGGCTCCTCTGAGTTTCTGTGCGATCTAGGGAACATATGAGTCTGGTTCCCCAGGGTCTCCCCCAAAACTGGGGTTCAGTGCAGTCAGACCTGGATTTCGGTGCTGTTGGGAGATTCTGTTTTCCTCCCACTAGAGAAAGCCAGTGGCACAATCAGCAGTCAGCACTCTGTGTGCACACTTTCATGCATTCCCAGACTTCTGTCTTTTGCAGCTCCCCTAAGTTTCCCTGCCCTCCTTCCTTTTCACAACAGTCCAGACTCCCCTGTATGAGTCTCACCTGAAACTGGGGTTCAATACAGTCAGAAGTGGGGTTCAGTGCAGTCAGGTTTTTCTATCTCCTTCCCACTAGAGAAAGCCAGCCAGACCCTTTTCTGCCCAACCTCTCCTCGTGTGTGTCTCCATACCTCAGCTTTTTACAGCTCCTCTGAGTCTTCGTGAGTCCCTCTCTTTACTTCTAGTTATAGAATTTTCTGTCAGCCAGCTTTCCTGTGGTTCTGTATGGTGTCCATTCTTTATTTTAGTTGTGATTTTGAAAATTTTGTGCGAGGCAACAGTTTAGGTGTTCCCCTATGCCGCCAGCTTGGTTTTTCCCATATTTTTCAGCTATTTTCAAGAAGTGGAAAATCGTTGTATTCTTCTCAGATCCTTTCACATTCCTTACACTTTGCATGCACCTTTAAGACTTCTGTATATTTTTGTTTCCAATAACTAGAACTTGCTGCTCTTTCTCAGAAGACTGCCCTGCCTGTAGGCTAATAGAACCCACTTTGCCCACAAGTTCAGAGAGCCAAAAGGGCCTAGGAGTTTACATTTCTCTGAAATGACTTCTTAAAGAGTGGGGTGAAATTCTGAAAGCCCTAGCCTCTTGTCCTCAGATCAGGACTGTTCTGAGTTCCCCTGGGGACCAGTCAGGAGCTACCCTCTGAGGGACTTTGCTCAAGATTACACCCTTGCTTCTTCCCTCCCTTATGTTCTACTTCCTCCATTCTCTTCCTGTTTCCATTGGAAGAACTTTCTTTATAAATTACTCAAGCATAAATTTCTGACTTAATTCTGTTTCTGAAAACAACTTAATGTGTGAAATGGGCCTGTATTTATTCTTTTCTTTTTCATACTGTTCTTGTCTGGTTTTGGACTCAGGGTTATAGTGACTTTACAAGAATGAGGTGGAGCGTATTCCTTTTTGTTGTTGTTGTTGTTTCCTAATTTCCAGGAGAGTTTGTATAAGATTAGGTTGGGTAGAGGGAGGGGTGGGAGCCGGTGGAGGGGAGTTCTGGATGGGAAAAAAGAGAGACAAATGTAATAATCTGAATAATAAAGATTTAATTTAAAAAAAAAAAAGATTAGGTTGACCTGTCCTGTGAAATTTTAGTGTCATTTTCCAGGGATGGACCCAGAATATGAATATGTGGTAGGGGTGGAAGTCAGGGGCAAAGGAAGGATATAGTTAAATGTAGTGTTATTGTTTCAGTCTTAGCTTTTGTTTTGGGTGGTTGTCATTCAAAATGACTAACTAAAAGTGAATCAAATATGAACAAGTAATGACGGAAAGAAACAAGGCTTATGATTAATAAAATTCTGTGCACTTAAAATCCATTAAGGAAATAAATGTCAACTAAAATCTATGTTATATGAAATTAATGTAGTTACTGCAACTTTCTTTTGGTTAAGCGTTGCCTGACATATCTTTCTGATCCATTTACCTTCAACCCCTTCATGCCTGTACTGCCTGCCTCCCTGAGGATCTCAGAAATACCCCTGCAAAGCCTAAAATAAAATTGTAAGAATTGCAATTCACTGCAAACTTTACAGTCTCATCTTCAAATAAATTTCCCCTCATCTCTGCATTTCCCTTGTGATTGTCCCTCTGTGAGTAGGTCCACGTCCTTGTATCTTTTAGTTTGTCTCAAACTTCTGATTCCATGGAGAGTAAACAGATGGCTTGTTCTGGGACCTAGAGGGAATGGAATGTGGGGTTATTTAAGAAGGATTTTGGTGATGGTGTCTTCCCAACAATTAATTTTTCTAGAATCCCACAGATGTGTGTGTCTGTGTCCATTCGCGCGCGCATACGCACTTGCATGTTCACTGATCCATAGGCATCTTTCCCCCTTCATAGACTCCATGAGGTAAGTCTCTGGACCTTCCTCTGCCTGGAAAGGGCCTAGAGTCTGCCACACTGGTTCTTGAGCCCAACTCCTCCCCCTTATATGTGTCAAAGGAGCTGTAAGACTGATCCCACAGCTGCAGCCCCTCACTTTTGTGCTCTCCATCTTCCAGGTGCCTTTCTCCAATTGCAGCCGGATCTGCTTGGCAGGGACCAGGAAGGGAATCATTGAAGGGGAGCCTACCTGCTGCTTTGAGTGCGTGGAGTGTCCTGATGGGGAGTACAGCGATGAGACAGGTAAAGGAACAGCCCTTTGTGGCATCGTGTGGAGCTTTGGGAACTTGGGATCATTGAAGTCCCTGGAAGGGCTAGGCTGAAATGATGCTTAGCACAGTTTCTCATTTAACAAGGTGTATCTGAGCATCATGCTGGGCTGGGCCCTGAGGGAGAGAGAAAAGAAATGTTAGATGTCTTACAACACCATGAGAGCTTTCAAACACACCTGCTACACATCTTTCTTTTAGTTTGATACTACTTTCCAATATTGTTTTTCTTTTCTTAGAGCTCAGAGGCCCTGAATAGACAACCTTCTGTCTGTGTCAGGCTCAAGAGTTAATAGGCCATGATAGATGGCCTCTGGGTACCTGGCACTGTACTTGCTATCTTACTCATGTTTTTCCCTGTGCCTCAGTTTCCTCACCTCTAAAGTGAGAATTAAATGAGTTAATATTGGTAAAGCACATGGTAAGTTCAAGGTAAACATCTGTTCAATAAAGTCCTTGATGAGCGTATTGGAAGTACTCTATAAGTACAGTGGTACCTGGAGATACGAGTGCCCTAACATACAAGATTTTTGAGATACGAGCCGTCGAGCGAGCGATTTTTGCTTTGAAATATGAGCAACAGTTGAGATACGAGTAATCACGCAGATCAGCCAGCTGCACACGACCCACCAGTTTACCGAGATTCGAGCATTTCATAGTTTCCCATGCCTCAAGGTTACGGAACGAATTAAACTCGTATCTCGAGGTACCACTGTATTAACTATAATTGTTATTATCTAATTTCATCCTCCCCATAATAATGGGGTTATTATTGCTTCCAATTCATACATGAGAAACTGGAGACCCAAAAGGTCATACAGCTAGTAAATAGCAGAGCCTGGATTCCCATCCAGTTCTTTGACTGCAAAGCGCACATTCCCTTCACTTCCCCAAACTTCATGCTGCGAAGGACACGCCATAGATTTATTAAACACTCCTTGATTAAATGAGCCTTATAGCCTCCTTCACTGGAAAATCTTGGAGAAAGGCACAGGTCATAGTTGTGCGATACTCTGCCTTGATCTGAGGATGTCTTCTCTGGCATGTCTACAAAGCCCATCCACATATCCAGAATGAGTCAGGCTGAGCTTGAATCGTTCTGTGAAAAGTTGGTGTACTATGTCACACCTCTGGGCAGCCGCCTATCCAGCAAGACTGATCATTCTCTGCTGCAAATCATCAGTAGACAGTGTTAAAAGAAACATGTACACCTCCCCTCAATGTACAAAGGGGCAAAAATTGTATAATCATCAAGGGTACATGAAATTAAGTATAGAATTAAACATGTCAGGGTTCAATATATTATTTGATCATGTAAAAAACCACAATTTTCATCGGTAAGTACCATATAAAAGTGACCACTCCCAATAATCTGTGTCCTCTCACCCCCACACTCACACTCATAAATTTTATTCACACTCATAAATGCTACTCAGTCACTCCCTCTTCCCTGGGACATTTTACAGATGCAAGTGCCTGCGACAAGTGCCCGGATGACTTCTGGTCCAATGAGAACCACACTTCCTGCATTGCCAAGGAGATTGAGTTTCTGTCGTGGACGGAGCCCTTCGGGATCGCGCTCACCCTCTTTGCCGTGCTGGGCATTTTCCTGACGGCCTTCGTGCTGGGGGTCTTCATCAAGTTCCGCAACACGCCCATCGTCAAGGCCACCAACCGGGAGCTCTCCTACCTGCTCCTCTTCTCCCTGCTCTGCTGCTTCTCCAGCTCCCTGTTCTTCATCGGGGAGCCCCAGGACTGGACCTGCCGCCTGCGCCAGCCGGCCTTCGGCATCAGCTTCGTGCTCTGCATCTCCTGCATCCTGGTGAAAACCAACCGCGTCCTGCTGGTGTTCGAGGCCAAGATCCCCACCAGCTTCCACCGCAAGTGGTGGGGGCTCAACCTGCAGTTCCTGCTGGTCTTCCTCTGCACCTTCATGCAGATCGTCATCTGCGTGATCTGGCTCTACACGGCGCCGCCCTCCAGCTACCGCAACCACGAGCTGGAGGACGAGATCATCTTCATCACCTGCCACGAGGGCTCGCTCATGGCGCTGGGCTTCCTGATCGGCTACACCTGCCTGCTGGCCGCCATCTGCTTCTTCTTCGCCTTCAAGTCGCGGAAGCTGCCCGAGAACTTCAACGAGGCCAAGTTCATCACCTTCAGCATGCTCATCTTCTTCATCGTCTGGATCTCCTTCATCCCGGCCTACGCCAGCACCTACGGCAAGTTCGTCTCGGCCGTGGAGGTGATCGCCATCCTGGCGGCCAGCTTCGGCCTGCTGGCCTGCATCTTCTTCAACAAGGTCTACATCATCCTCTTCAAGCCCGCCCGCAACACCATCGAGGAGGTGCGCTGCAGCACCGCGGCGCACGCCTTCAAGGTGGCCGCCCGGGCCACGCTGCGCCGCAGCAACGTCTCCCGCAAGCGCTCCGGCAGCCTCGGCGGCTCCACGGGGTCCACCCCCTCCTCCTCCATCAGCAGCAAGAGCAACAGCGAAGACCCCTTCCCGCAGCCCGAGAGGCAGAAGCCACCGCAGCCGCTGGGCCTGCCCCAGCAGGAGCCGCCGCCGCCGCCTCCGCAGCAGCCGCCCTCGGCCCTGCAGCTGCAGCCCAGGTGCAAGCAGGTCATCTTCGGCAGCGGCACCGTCACCTTCTCGCTGAGCTTCGACGAGCCTCAGAAGGGCGCCGCCGCGTCTCACAGGAATTCCACGCACCAGAACTCCCTGGAGTCCCAGAAAAGCAACGACACCCTCACCAGGCACCAGGCGCTACTCCCGCTGCAGGGCGGGGAGCCAGACTCCGAACTCACCGCCCAGGAGACAGGCCTGCAAGCGCCTGCGGGTGGAGACCGCCAGCCAGGGACAGAGGACCCCGAAGAGATGACCCCCGCTCTGGTAGTGTCCAACTCGCGGAGCTTCGTCATCAGCGGGGGAGGCAGCACTGTCACAGAGAACATGCTGCACTCCTAAAACGGGAGGAGAAGGCCAGGCCAGTCCGGGATACATCCCCCCACAGGGAGGAGGGACTGCTCCCAACGCTTTTCCTCTGAGGAACAATAGACATGCCAAACGCCTCTAACTTAGCTGCACTGTTTTATAGGACACTGAGTTGACTAATGTTCCCTCTAAAATTAAAAAAAAAAAAAAAGGAGAGCCATGTACTTCTGTGGTTGGATTCGTCCCAGCGGCTGGGGTCGCCATGGTCAGATTGGCTGTTCTTGTATCATCTTTTGTTCTCTTCTTCTGTTCTATCTGACCCAGCAGCCCAGAGATGGAACAGGCTTTAAACGAGTCACTTACCCTTCCCCTTCATCTCTTCCTCCCCCCACTGACATGGCCACTCTGAGCATTGCAGACAGCCTGGCCCAGGGACAGTGTGCAGAGTGGCAATACATTATCTTGGCCACCACTAGAGTTAAGAGTCTCAAAGTCGGAAGGTCACCAGAGTTGCCCAACACCTTGACAAGGGGAAGAACGTTACACGTTCAGACCCATAGGTGAATGAGATATCTGGTCTTCTACTTGCTGCTGCTGCTGTCATGTGGCACCTAGAAGTTAGCCCTCCTCCTGCACCAGTGCACCTGATTTCTTGCAGAATGTGAGTGTGGTGCCACGCTTAGATTCCAGGAGGATAAAGAACCACCTGAAATTGTTGGGAGGGGACTGCATCACTCCAATGAGCTGTATCTGAAATCAATATGGCTCTAGGTACCTTTCTCCTTAGGAAAATGCTTCTGTCGTAACAGTCTATGGACAATATAAACTGAAAAAAAGTCACAGTTTGGCTGATATAAGACAGTATTACTGAGCTCTGTATTCCTTGCCCACCCACCCCCCACACCCTTACCCCATAAGCCAGTGGTTGGCAAACTCATTAGTCAACAGAGACAAATATCAACAGTACAACGATTGAAATTTCTTTTGAGAGCCAATTTTTTTAAACCTAAATTTCTTCTAATGCCACTTCTTCAAAACAGACTCGCCCAGGCCGTGGTATTTTGTGGAAGAGCCACACTCAAGGGACCAAAGAGCCGCATATAGCTCGCAAGCCACGGTTTGCCGACCACTGCCATAAGCTAAGCCCTATGTGAGCCCTTTCAGGGCCCCAGGAGTCCAGAATCTGCACCCATCCCTGCCCCAAGGCTTCCTGGAGCCAAATTTGTCCTTGTGCATGTGGAGCATAAGCTCTCAGTCATTGGTCCCCTACCAGCTGCTGGGGTGAGACAGTGTGGTTTCAAGAGAGCTCTCCCAGGGCATTAGCCTGGCACTGCATTCCCCAATGCCATACATGTTCCCTCCAGCAGTGGAATCCTGCCCATAGGTAAATGGGTTGAATGGCATACAGCTGAGATGTCAGGCTTTAAGCATAGAAACCTAGGTTCAAGCCCTGGGTTGATCACTTATAAGTTGGGTGACTATAGACCAGGAACGTTGGCCTTGCTAAGCCCCAGCTTCTTTGCCCCCAAAATGGGGATAATAATCATTCTTTTCCCTCAGAGCTCTTATGTGGGTTAAATAAGATAATATATGGGTCTCTCTCTCTCTCTCTTACTCTCTCTCTCTTCCTCCTCCCCCCATCTTCTCCCCCTTTCTAGCACATTCACGCCTTTCCTGACCCTCTGCCCCAGGCATGTTTTCCTTGCCTCTCTCTTTTTCCTAAGCTCTAAGGGTCTTTCTTTTGCCTCTGTCACTTGTTTCCTGAGCCCATTTCTTCTAGGCTCACTTCTTCTACCTCTGTGACTTTCTAAATAAACTTCCTCTTATTAAAAAAAAAAATGAGATAATGTATGTAAAGTACTTTAGTGTGGTGCCTAGCACATAGTAAGCACACAATAAATATTAGTTACTATTATTACTAATATTGTAATTATTTTTTTACTTGTTTAAAACACAAAATAAGCTTGTTTGTTTATCATTCAGATTTTAATGACAAGTCCACTGATGACAATAATGTTCTCCATAATAAACCCAAGAACTGGGGGCCCAGGTCAAGGTGTGAGCCCTGGTGATATCGCTGTGCTGAAGAAGACAGGCCAGGCACTTGCCCAGAGGCTCCACTCTCTGCCTCTGCCGTGTCAGCACCCAGAACTCCAACACCAACGGAAGACCATCCCAGTCTGGCCGTAGTCTCTCAGGTAGTTTATATGACAGCAAATTGACTTATGTTCCCTTTAACATTAAAAAAAGAAGAGACGTGTGCTTCTGTGGTTGGATTCATCAGAGCACTAGGATCGCCACCGTCAGATTTGCTGTTCATGTCTCTCCTTTTGTTCTCTTCTCAATTGCTGCTCTTAAGTCAAGGCCAAACATAGCAATTATGTCTGGGTGAGGCCTCAAACTTTATAGCTGCTGATAACTCCATCCTCTGAAGGCCTTCCTCCAAAGGGCTGCCTTTGGGTGATTTTTAAAGTAACCTGTTGATATGACAGTTGTTCATTTGGATGAAAAGACAATAGAGGAGTATTATACTCGCCACATGGGAGTATGATGGAGATTAAGAGAAGGTTTCACACAGGAGAGCCCCCCGTGAGGCTTCTGTTCCCCTAGCCAGGCCAGCCTGCTGCTCCCACCTTGCTCACACCTATGAGCAAGGCACAGAGCTGAGTGAAGGTTCATATTTAACATTTCACTCGGTCTGTTTTTCTTAAAGCTGCAAGATTGATGGCTTGGTTTTTATGTGTCAGGATAGTTATGTGGAAATAGCTATTAGCTGTGCAAACTATCACATACTGATTGTTCCTGAGATTGATTTCACCGTGCAGCTCACCCATCACATAGTGATCTGGAGGGGAGCAAGGGGGCTCATCACAGACCACACACATGGGTTACACTGAGCTTCATTTCACCGAGTACTTGCAAATAAAGCACTCTCTCCCATTATTCTTGTCAGAAAGGGAAATGCAGCATCATTGTCCTCATTTACATGTAGCTGGGATAGCTCTCAGCACAAAACCAAAGGTATGAAATATGAACTCGCATTATTTTTCTGTAATAAACTAATTTCTATCTCAAATTTCCATTCAGCCTTGGGACAGAAACTTCATCTTAGTTAACTTGGAATTTTTCCCGGTAACTTCAAAGGTTTCTGAATCAGAGCATGGCAATGGATTTATGGTGGGCCGTTCTCTGTAGGCCTCTCATAGTGTACCCATGCCAGAATAAACTGCAGCCATGAATCATTGCCCCGCCTCCTTACCCATGGGCTGTGAGCAGTGAAGGGGAGTGCCCAGCTTTCTGAATCAATTTAAATTTCTAGGGGTCTGACTTCAGAGGTTTGTTCTTTTCCCCTCCCTGGGAAGGTTTTTTGTAGTGCAAAAGGGATGGGGTTCCTTATATATGGGCAGCTGCTGTTGACATCTCTGAGAACCTTCTTATCTTGTCCCCCAATACTTAACATGCCTCCATGATAGCATTCTCTGAGGCCTTGCATCCCCATGGGGTCCCCACACATGAGATCCACAGTGATTTCCTCAGCTGCATCACCCCTCTCAGGGCTGCCAGCTCTCTCATGAGAGAGGGCACTGGGGCCTGAGAACTACCGGGCAGCTCCCAGGCCCCTCCCTCCGGGCACCCTACACTGCCACGTCTGCTTGACTGCTGCCTCCCATGCGGGTATGAAGAATTCAAGAAGGCTAACAAGCTTCCAAGGCTCCAGAAGAAAAACGGCTCACATGCCTCTAAACCTGCATAGACATTTGTGGAAGGCCGAATGAGGTTCCCCAAAGATGCCCACATTCCAATCTCCAGAGCCTGTGATGATATGTTATACCGCAAGGGTAAATTAAGGCTGCAGGTGGAATTAAAGTTGCTAATCAGCTGACCTTGGGATAGGGAAATGAGTTTGAATTATACAGGTGGGTCCAATGTAATCACAAGGCTCCTTAAAAGTGGGAGAGGGAAGCAGAAGAATTGGTGTCAGAGTGATGCAATGTGACAATAACTCCACTGGCCATTGCCGCCTTTGAATAAGGAAGGGAGCCACGAGCCAAGGAAAGCAGGCAACTTCTAGAAGCTGGATCAGGCAAGAAGACCAATTCTCCTGAGTTTCCAGAAGGAAACAGCCCTGTGAACACCTTGATTTTAGCCCAGTGAGACCGTTTTTGGACTTCAGAACTGTAAAATAATATCTTTATGTTGCCTTAAGCCACTAGGTTTGTGGTAATCTGTTCCAGCAGCAACAGGAAATTAGCATAAGTCTTACTGTCATCTCCTTCCCTGAGTGGTCGCAGCTCAGGAAACAAACCTCACCTTTCTCAGAGATCACACCTGCTCTCTGTAGCATTCTCCCCACTGACTAGTTTCCTCTCTCTTCCCTCAGAAAGAAGTTCTGATAATATTCTATTTCTCCAGATCCTTTTGGGGAGAAGTATAAACCTTGTTCTCTGAGTCTTTCTGGATTTTGGTTTTAGATAATAGCCATGTCCTTTCAATCTATTATCAGTTAATCGTAGAAATCCAAAGAACAGTGGCTTCAACAAACCAGTGTTTGTTTTTCTCTTGTCTAAAATAGGTCAGGTTGCTCAGCTGGTGTGATTCAGTGGTTGAGTGCTGACCTATGAACCAGAAGGTCATGGTTCGATTCCTGGTCAGGCACATGCCCGGGTCAGGCTCGATCTCTGGTGTAAGGAGTGCAGGAGGCAGCCAATTAATGATTTTCATCATTGATGTTTCTCTCTCTCTCTCTCCCTCTCCTTTCCTCTCTAAACTCAATAAAAATGTATTTCAATTTAAAAAAAATAATAAAATAGGTCAGGATATTTTCCTTTAGATTCTCTGGCAAGATTCTTTATAGTCCTATAGCAATGAGAAACTATTTATTTTTCTTTGGAAAAGAAAAATGAATTATACAGTTATAAAGAACTTTCATTCAAATGAAAACATTTCCTAGAAGACTTTAAAAATTTATGTTGGTAATTCAGAGGTAATGATTAGCATATAACACCGTCCCCCTGAAAGTCCCTTTGATCATTAAGAGTTGTATAATTGCATTAGTTTCAATTTTGGGGAAATCAGGGCTGCCCTACCTCTGTCTACAACAGTTGTATTTAAGGTCAATGTTATTTTTCCTTTTAACCTGGCTAAAGTAATATAAGCTGTGAGCAAGCTCTGCATTGAACCAGTTTACCTCTGCTCATCTGCATTCAAACTTACCAGTGATAGAAGACGAAGAGAACATCAGTAAGGAGTGCTGGTTAATCATTGGAGGAGGTAGCCTGCATTGGTCTTAACCCTGCATTGGTCTTAACCCTGCATTGGTCTTAATCATTTTAGGAGTTTGTTGGGGACAAAGGCATTTCCCAAAGGTAGGTGGAATTTGGGTAGGTGGAAGAAAGTTATTGTAGTGAGATCACTGGCCTTCAGGAGAACCCAGATTTCCTGTCCCGGGTCATGAAAGAATACTCAGGATTGAATAAGAACTTTGCTATTGTACAAGGAGTGAGGTAAGGGTCAGGGATACTACAGGTACAAGGTAGAACCAGTCAGGAGAACCAAGTTGCATTTTATTTCAAGGATAGGGAGGAGTGTTTTAGCCTTAAGGGAAACTGCTCAGCCAGTGGCATGAGAAGTGGAGAATTAACAGAAGAAGGCCAAATTGGGGAAATGTGGGGGGAGGAGGTAGAACCAGCATGAAAGTATATTTAGGGTTTGGAGGAACAACCAAGCATCAAATGGAATTAAGGAGACCTTCTCCTCTGCTGAAATGGCCAGCACATAACCACCCTCCCATGAATCCTATACAAGAATGGAGTTTGGAGTGGAAGTAAGGTACCTACTTTTATTAAGAGCTGGATTGGAGAGAGCAGTGAGCTATGAAGATATGATACCAGCTACCTTCCTCTGAAATTTAGCTACCTGGATAACTCGCTAGAGTACGAGGCTAGAATTAATGAAAACAATTAACTAGGTCTGAGTTCCCAGCACATATGGGCAAATGCTTATGAGTATAGTGAAAACAGGTAAGAGATCAAAGCCCAAGAATAACTTTTGGAATCAGTGACAAAAGCATCAGGAAATTATTTTGGAAGAATGTGGCTATTCCTTTTTTCTCTCTCTCTCTGTTATTGTGTAAAGTTTTACATATGTCTCCTTTTTCCCCAATTGACCTCCCCCTTCCCTCACCCCAGGTATTCCCATCCCAGGCAAACCCTGACTCCCCCAGTGTCTGTGTCAAACTGGTTATGCTAATATGCATGCATACAAGTCCTTCAGTTGTTCTTTAACCCCCAAACTCCCCTACTATTTGTCTTTAGATTGATCTATTCTTGTTCATCAAATTATGTTGATAATTCTAGCACACATATGAAGGAGATCATGTGACATTTATCTTTCTCCAACTGGCTTATTTTACTTAGCATAATGTTCTTCAGTTCCATCCATGTTGTTAAACTGTTAGTAAATCATCTAATGCTACAGCTCAAAGAATTAGAAAGAGAGCAGCAAGAAAAGCCCAGAGTGGTCAGAAGGAAAGAGATAATAAAGATTAGAGCAGAAATAAATGACATAGAGATAAAAAAAAATACAAAAGATCAATGAAACCAAGAGCTGGTCCTTTGAAATGATAAACAAGATTGATGAACTTCTAACTAGGCTCACTGAGAAGCAAAGAGAGAGGACTCACATAAACAAAATCAGAAATGATAGAGGCGAAATAACAGCAGACTCCACAGAAATACAAAGGATTGTTTAAAAATATTATGAACAACTCTCTTCCAACAAACTAGACGACCTGGAAGAAATGGACATATTCCTAAAAAAATACAATCTTCCAAAACTTAATCAGGAAGATTCTAAACATCTCAAGAGGCCAATAACTATGGAAGAAATTGAAGCAATCATCAAAAATCTTCCAACAAACAAAAGCCTGGGCCCAGACAGCTTCACAGGAGAATTATACCAAACATTCAAGAAAGAAATAAACCTATCATCCGCAGACTATTCTAAAAAATTCAAGAGGAAGGAACACTTCCAAACTCATTCTATGAAGCCAGCATCACCCTAATACCAAAACCAGATAAAAACAACACAATGAAAGAAAATAATAGTCCAATATCCCTCATGAACATGGATGCCAAAATCCTCAACAAAATCCTAGCAAATCAGATTCAGCAGTACATCAGAAAGATTATTAACCATGATCAAGCAAGATTTATACCAGGGATGCAAGGATGGTACAATATCCTCAAATCAATAAATGTGATACATCACATAAACAAATTGCCTTTTATTTCTTCTTCTTGTCTGATCACTATAGCTAGTACTTCCAATAATATAGCTAACAGGAGTGGTGATAGTGGATATCCTTGTCATGTTCCTGTTCTTAGGGGATATGAGTTTAGTTTTTGGCCATTGAGTATGATGTTGGCTGAAGGTTTGTTATATAAGGTTTGTATTATGTTGAGGTGTGATCCTTCTAATTCCACTTTGCTGAGAGTTTTTATCAGGAAAGGGTGTTGGAATTTGTCAAATGCTTTTTCTGCATCAATTGATATGATTATGTGATTTTGTCTTCTCAATTTGTTTATGTGATGTATCACACTTAATGATTTGTGAATATTGTACCATCCTTGCATCCCCAGAATAAATTCCACTTGGTCATGGTGTATGATCTTTCTAATGTAATGCTGAATCTGATTTGCTAGAATTTTGTTGAAGATTTTAGCATCTGTGTTCATCAAGGATATTGGCCTGTAGGTGTGTGTGTGTGTGTGTGTGTGTGTGTGTGTGTGTGTGTGTGTGGTGTCTTTATCTGGTTGTGGGATTAGGGTAATGCTGGCTTCATAGAAAGAGCTCTGAAGTGTGTCTTCCTCTTTTGGAATAGTTTGAGGAGGGTAGGTTTTAGTTCTTCTTTGAATGCTTGGTAGAACTTCCCTCTAAAGCTGTCTGGACACGGGCTTTTGTTTGCTGGAAGATTTTTGATTGATGCTTCAATTTCTTCAGTAGTTATTGTCCTATTCAGGTTTTTTTCTTCTTCTTTATTGAAATTTGGGAGCTTGTATTTTTCTAAGAATCTGTCCATTTCATCTAGGTTGTCCATTTTGTTGAATAGAGTTGTCCATAGTATCCTAACTAATAAAAGAGTAATATGCAAATTGACCATTACTCCAACACACAAGATGGCCACCCCCATGTGTTCAAAGATGGCTACCCCAATGTGGACACAAGATGGCTACCACAAGATGGCCACCATAAGATGATCAGCAGAGAAGAGCATTTGGGGGCAACCAGGCCTGCAGGGGTGAGCAGTTGGGGAAATCAGGCCTGCAGGGGTGGGTAGTTGGGGGTATTCAGGCCTGCAGGGGAGGGCAGTTAGGGGTGACCAGGCTGGCAGGGGTTGCTTATGGTGTGATCAGGCTGGCAGGCAATTAGGGCCTATCAGACAGGTAAGCAAGCAGTTAGGAGCCAGCAGTCCTGAATTGTGAGAGGGATGTTTGACTGCCTGTTGTGAAATCAGGCCTAAATGGGCAATTGGAGATCCCTCTAGGGGTCCCAGATTGGAGAGGTTGCAGACTGGGCTGAGGGACACACACACACACACACACACACACACACACAAAATGAATTTTGTGCATGGACCTCTAGGGTTTTTTTTCATAATCATTTGTATTTCTGTGGGATCAGTTGTCACTTCCCCTCTTTCATTTTGTTTCATTGTTTATTTGGGTCCACTCTCTTTGCTTCTTGGTGAGCCTGGCTAGAGGTTCATCAATCTTGTTTATTTTTTCCAAGAACCAGCTCTTGGTTTTGTTGATCTTTTGTATTGCTTTTTTTTGGTTGTGGCTATTCTTTTTAACATTAACCCAAAGATGTGGGTATTGCTTAAAATCTCCTAATTTTCTTTCTTTTTTTTATTTTTGCTTTATTATTATTTTTTAATTAAATCTTTATTATTCAGATTATTACATTTGTTTCTCTTTTTTCCCCTCCATAGCACCCCTCCACCCAGCTCCCACCCCTCCCTCTGCCCTCAGCTCCCTCCCATTGATCTCATCCATAGGTGTATGATTTTTGTCCAGTCTCTCCCTGTACACCCCTCACCCCTTTCCCCCTGAGAATGATCAGTCCACTCCCTTTCTGTGCTCCTGATTCTATTATATTCACCAGTTTATTCTGTTGATCACATTTTTAATTCACTTAATTTTTAGATTCACTTATTGATAGATATGTATTTGTTGTTCATACTTTTTTTGGCTTTTACCTTTTTCTTCTTCCTCTTCTAAAAGAGTACCTTTCAGCATTTCATATAATACTGGTTTGGAGTTGAACTCCTTTAGCTTTTTCTTATCTGTGAAGCTCTTTATCTGCCCTTCAATTCTGAATGATAGCTTTGCTGAATAGATTATTCTAGGTTGTAGGTTCTTGCTATTCATCACGTTGAATATTTCTTGCCACTCCCCTCTGGCCTGCATCGTTTCTGTTGAGAAATCAGCTGACAGTTGTACGGGTGCTCCCTTGTAGGTAATAAACTGTTTTTCTCTTGCTGCTTTTAATATTCTCTCTTTGTCTTTTGCTCTTGATATTTTAATTATGATGTGTCTTGGTGTGGTCCTCTTTGTATTCCTTTTATATGGTGCTCTGTGTGCTTCCTGGACTTGTAAGTCTATTTCTTTTACCAGATGAGGGAAGTTTTCAGTCATTATTTCTTTAAATAGGTTTTCAGTATCTTGCTCTCTTTCTTCCTCTGGCACCCCCACAATTCTGATGTTGGTACGCTTGAAGCTGTCCCAGAGTCTCCTTACATTATATTCACATTTTTGGATTCTTTTCTCTTCTTGCTTTTCCAGTTGAGTATTTTCTGTTTCTCTATATTTCAAATTTTTGACTTGATGCTTGCCTTTCTGTAGTCTGCTGTTAGGACTCTGTATAATATTTGTTATTTCAGTCAGTGTCTCTAGTTGGTCCTTTTTCATCTCCTCTTGGGACTCGCTAAATTTATGCATCATCTCTAACATCTCTAGTTGGTCCTTTTGCATCTCTTCTTGGGACTTGATAAACTTATCCATCTTTTCTAGCATATTCTTGAAAAACCTTATAAGCATGGTTTTGAACTCTATATCCAGTCGTTTTTTTTCTCCATTTCTTTTGTTTGTGATCCCTTCCCTTGTCTTAGCATTTTCACTATGTCGGGGAAAATTCTATACTTGCAAAACCGCAGAAGCCTCTGTTGAGCTTGGGATGGGTGGAGTCTCAGGGCTTAAGGGACCGCCTTGCCTTCCAGTCAGCCCCGCCCTCCACGGCCCCTGAGTCTCACATGACTGGGTAAAGGCTGGAGCGGTCCTTGTGCGAACGCGCCCGCAGTGCCTCTAGACCGCTACCTTTCCAGCTCCCCTGCGCACCAGGACTACACTCATCTAGATCTCCAGGGTTTCGCCCGAAGCAGGGGCCCAGTGGACTCAGAATTGGCACAGTTGGGAGGGTCTGTCTCCCGCCCAGTCGCGAAAGCCAGCGGCACTATCAGTAATCTGTCCTCCACGCAACGTGCGCGTGCGTGACCAGTCCTCCTATCTTTTGCACTTCTCCCTTTTCACAGTCCAAACTCCCCCCGTGTGAGTTTCGGCTGGATCTGGGGTTTAGTGTGGTAGGATAAGGAGTTCAATGCTGTTGGGAGTCTCCGTTTCCCTCCCACCAGAGAAAGCCAGCCAGGTACTCGGGCATCCACTCTCTCAGCGCGCGCGTCTCCGTACCTCAGCTTTTTGCAGCTCCTCTGGGTTTCTATGAGCCCCTCTCTTTCCTTCTAGTTGTAGAACTTATACTCAGCCAGCTTTTCTGTGGTTCTGGATGATGTCCGTTCTGTCTTTTAGTTGTAGTTTTGAAATTGTTGTGCGAGGCAGCAGTGTAGGCGTTTACCTATGCCGCAATCTTGGATTCTCTCTCCTAATTTTCTTTAAATGTTTTATTTCTACCTGACCTCTAAAAACATTCAAATTATAAATGGAGACTTTGACTTCTTTAGAATTGTCTATGCTTTCAAAATTTTATACATTAAGTACTAAATTATATTAGAAAATAAATAATTTTAAATAATAACCATGTAATAAGGTTTTAGACATATAACCATACAAACTTGGGTAAGAATAACCCTGTTAGGTCAGTTTTCACTCCTATAATGTTTTGCTAGAACTATATTTGGTCTCAGGAATTATCTTTTATCTGTTTTATTTACTCATTAACAGACTGAGTATAGTAGAAACCCAAAAGTGGGAATCTAAGGAATATCACAGATACACCAACATCTTTGGGTAAGGTACTTAATCTTCTTTTGCCTCAGTTTCTTTTATAAAGAAGATATAATATATTACCTGCCATAATTGTTATTTGTCAAATAAAATAATTGTTGTAGAAGTGTCACCTTCAGAAGCATAGGAAAAATATAGAAAATCATTAAAACCACAGATGATTGAAGTTTAGAGGGATTTTTTAATAGATACTCAAGAAGTAGTATAGAGTTCAATGATTCCTCCTATATAGTTTCTTAGCTAGAGACAATAGAATCCATTCTAACTAGTTTAAGCAGAAAGTGATTTGTTATAGGGCATTAAGATGCTTCTAAACTTCTGATGAGCAAGCTTGCATACTACATAATCAGAAATAATGCATCTCTTTATGGGTTTGGTCTGACAGAAACTTCACAACCTCACCTGCCTCACACTTAGCACCCATGACACTGAAAACCAAACACTGGAGCCTACATTGTATCCAGAGGAACCAAACTGCTCTGCCATTGTGCTTGGTCCTATTTACATCAACTTTCCAAGTGTCCCACCGACCAGGTGCAGAACCATAGCTGCAAAGGAGTCTGGAAATATAGCTTTTGCTGCCCAGCCTCTATCGTCTAGGAAGATATGCTCAAAGGACATTAAAGTGAGTAATGGATAAGTCAATCTGGAATATTCACTGCTCACAAAGTATTTTTAAGATCAAACACAAAATGAAAAACACTCCTGAGTGGGGGAAAGAAAAGCAAAATATTATTCCCTTTCATCTTCACAGCTGTGGTAAATCAGAAAGATATTGTGCTTAAAACAGAGCTGCAGCTGGCATTTTTCCATGAGAGAGCCTGCTGTCAGATATAAGAGAGCAAGCAAGGGCAAGCACTTCAGGGAATGGGTCTGGAGGGAATGGTAAAATG
Organism: Lasiurus borealis; assembly: GCA_004026805.1. Classification (NCBI taxonomy): domain Eukaryota; kingdom Metazoa; phylum Chordata; class Mammalia; order Chiroptera; family Vespertilionidae; genus Lasiurus; species Lasiurus borealis. The sequence continues at coordinate 13,071 of PVJN01007619.1, read as the reverse complement.
GGAATCAGTATGCTTGATTATAAGCCCGTTACTACTATTTGACTTTTTATATGATGTGCATATGTTTGTGTGTCTATCTGTGTGTGTTTGTGTCTGTTTAAATAGCATAGAAGAATACATAATCATTTAATAGTGATTAATTCTGGGTGTTAGAAATATGAGTAATTTTTATTTTCTTTTTAAATATTTTTGGTGTTTTCCCTTAATTTCTTTCCATGAGCATGACTTATAGAAAATAAGAAAAATCTGTTCCTGAATTATTAGGTGTGATGATATTATGGTCATTTTGTTTGTTTGCTTGCTTGCTTTTGCTTTTTATTTAGAAATAATTTCAAACTTACAGAAAATTTGCAAAAATAAGTAGTACAAAGAACACTTGTACTCATTCTACCCAGATTTATTTATTGATAACATTTTATCCCATTTACTTTCTCATCTACACTGTGGTCATTTAAAAAAAAACATGACCACATGGTTCCTCTGGCTACAATCTAGGCTCCAGTGTTTGGTTTCCAGTGTGATGGGTGCAAAGTGTGAGGCAGGTGAGGAAGTATTTATGGGTGAAACTATATAAGATTCAGGATTTGCTTTAAATACCATGAGGTGATGGGAGGGAATAAGCACCTAGGGAGAAAGATAAAGAAGAATAGCAGAAAGTTCATGTTACTGAAGCTGGGTGGTTGGTACATGGGGCTTCGTTTTTCTATTTCTTCTTTTTTGTATTACTTTTAATTTCTATAATAAAAATTTAATTTAAAAAAACTGACAAAGGATAACAAAAATTCATCAGTTAAAAAAAGAAAAAGGAGCCAAAACCAGTTTGGCGCAGTGGATAGAGCGTCGGTCTGCGGACTGAAAAGTCCTAGGTTCGATTTCGGTCAAGGGCATGTACCTTGGTTGTGGGCACATCCCCAGTGGGGGGTGTGCAAGAGGCAGCTGATAGATGTCTCTCTCTCATTGATGTTTCTAACTATCCCTCTCTCTACCTCTCTGTAAAAAATCAATAAAATATATTTAAAAGAAAAAGGATAAAAAAATGCATCAGTTAAAAAAAAACACACAAAAGAATTTCACAATTTGACTGGTTCCATTTGTCACAAAAGAAGTCAGTGCATCAAACACTCAAACAAAAAGAACCTAAAAGTTTGCCCAGCAGCTGACATTTTAGTTGAAAAGCAAAAATTTTTTTTATAAAACTAACATCTTCACAGCAAGGTTCAAAAAGTAATTTTTTGAGGTTCCAATTGCAAGCTGAGGAGAGAGGCTTCACCAGAAACCAATCCTGCTGGTACTTTGATCTTAGGCTTCCAGCCTCCAGAACTGTTAGAAAATTAATTTCTTTAAGAAAAAAAAAGTAATTATTTCAATTACTTTTTTCAGAAAGGCCTTCTTGAGAGACAAGTCTCCCTGGATTTTCTGCCATGATCTATTATGATCTGTCTTATCCTGAGATGAACCAACTGAGGGCTGGTTTCAAGTTTTCAAGTTTGTCCTCTGGCAAAAGGTTTAAAAGTCTTTAACAAATTTTTCTCAGCCTTTGCACCAGTCATTTCGCGTTTATGTACACGCTCCCAAGAAAATAATGCAACAGGCAACAAAATTGATTAGCACCATTGTGTTTTGGCTCAATGAAAAACTGCCTGGGCCGGGTGCCAGGAGGCCTACAACCAGGGGAGCACTGACACACTGCCGAGTCCTATGATGCAAACAGAGAGAATCCAGATGCCCAATACCCAGGGGACAGCTCAGGAAATGAAATCATGCTATAATGCCATTGTGGGAGAGCCACAAACATCAGCCATGACAAGTGTGTGCACTATGTCAAAACGGGGAACCAAGTTTAGAAGGTTAAGGGGGAGAGCAGGACACAGAACAGTATGTCCACATAGAGTAACTTGAATAAAATTTCATTGGAAAAGAAAAAGAGGGAAGGAATGCAGGGGAGGAAAGTAGTTTATTATTTGCTTGCTTCTTTCTTTTGTAACATTATATAACTTCATTGAAATGAGGAAAGAAGGGAAGGGGGAAAACAGGAAGAAACCACAGCCTTGCCTGAGGTATTTCAGCTACAATTTAAGGACCAATAATACCAAGACAGTAGATTAGAAGAAATCACTTGTGGACTCTTAATTGGATAAGTTATGGACAGCATTAATTCATTTCCATACCCTAGACCAGTGGTCGGCAAACTGCAGCTTGCAAGCCACATGCAGCTCACTGAGCCACTGTTTGCCACCCTGTTGACTGATGAGTTTGCTGACCACTGTCATGTACTACCCTTTACCTCTTTGCACACAATATGCCACAATTGCCTAATCCTCACAGCTTCCAACTACACGGTAATGTTTAGTCTAGTCCAGTGGTTTACCAATACATCTCCTAATGCAAGGGAAACTAAGGAGAAAATAAACAAATGGGACTATATCAAAATAAAAACCTTCTGCACAACTAAAAAAAACACCAACAAAATGAAAATGGAACCTACTGCATGGGAGAACATATTTGCCAATGATACATCTGACAAGGGGTTAATTTCCAAAAATATATAAGGAACTCATACAACTGAACAAAAGGAAGACAAACAATCCAATTTAAAAAATGGGCAAAAGACAGAGAAAAAAATTAATTCATTAAAACCAAAAAAAAATTGGGCAAAGGACCTAAATAGACACTCTCCAAAGTGGACATACAGAAAGCCAAGAGACAAATGAAAAAAATGCTAAGTCACTAATCATCAGAGAGATACAAATTAACATGACAATGAAGTATCACCCCATACCTGTCAGAATGGCTATCATCAACAAATAACAAGTGCTGGTGAGGATGTGGAAAAAAGGGAACCCTAATACAGTGATGGTGGGAATGCAGACTGATGCAGCCACTGTGGAAAACAGTATGGAGTTTCCTCAATCTTAAGTGACTTTAGATAAAGTGGAAGGTAAATATTCGAGGAATACATTTTAAAATCACTTTTTTTGTTAGACTATGTAGTTAAGTAAACATTAAGCCAAATATTTAACAAATACAATGGTATTAGCAATCCTCCCTCACCTCTTTTCTCAGTCTCTTGACCCTCCTACCCTTCTACCCCAGCATGCTAATTAAGGTACCAGACATCTCTGTCCTAGACTTTCACAATTGTAACAATCATACAGAACAAGCAAGACTCCTGAGATTAAATCCTAAAGTAAACATTTCCCATCATCCATTTAAAATCTGTTCCATGAGGCTAGTTCTGCCTCTAAATAAAAAACTTGGGTATGACTTCTCTGGTGATTCTTAGAAGACACTTACTCCTTATCTGTAATTAAAATGTCCAGTTTCATGTTATAGACTGAATAATGTGGTTTCATTTAGGCCTCCTGCAGAAAGAGAAGCCAGCCGTCAGAAAGCTAGTTCCCAATTTCCCCCATGTGTGATATGACCTTTCCTCCCTACATGCATGATTAATCCTTCTAAGATTGGGTCACAGCGAGAAAGAAAAGTTAAACTGGTGCTTGGTGGGCATGGCAAAGTGGTTGAGCATAGACCTATGAATCAAGAGATCAGGATTCCATTCCCTGTCGGGACACATGCCTGGGTTGCAGGCCCAGTCCCCAGTGGTGGATATACAAGAGGTAGCAGATAAATGATTCTCTTTCGTCGCTGATGTTTCTATCTCCTTCTTTTTCTGAAATAAAAAAAAAAATTTAAAGAAAAGTTAAATTGGGCAGAAAACCCTCATTCTGACTGGTATGCAGCAGGTGTTTAAAGCTGACCATTTTGTTCATGGGGCTTTTATACATTATTTGGAGACCACCTCCATTGCTAGAGACCCCTCTCCTGCAGGTTCCTTCATGGAGGTGAGATGCTCTCCTCACTTAACTCACAAGCAGCCTGCAGTATCTCCAGTTTCTCTGTCCCTACTGGTGGCCCTCTTGGTCAGGACAGAAGAAATAAGCTCTACATTCTCATTGCCCTGGAGTTCTTTTCCACTGGGTAGAATAAATTATGTAATGCAGATACACAAAAACATTCTGATTTACTTCCCCCGACACAACCACAATGGTGGGACATTCAGCACAGTTAAAGCTCCCAAGATATTCTAGATCTTTCTGTGGCTTGTAAACCATGCCCTCAGGATCACTTCCTCCATCCACTGCACAAGCCCCTCCCAAACTCCTTCTAGACCTTCTCCCACCATGGAGGTTGTGGTTTTCCCAGTGTAATACCATTCATTTAAAGAGTAGGTCTCATAAACAGAGCACTCAAAAATCCCCTGATACACCTAGTTCAACTCTAGCTATTTTTTCTTTTCTTTTCTTTTCTTTTTTTTCTTTTTTTTTTTTGCTCATCTCTCTGTTGTATACTCAAGATTCTATAGTTTCTTCCTGACTCGCCCAATGAACTCCCTAAATTCCCTTACTTAAGACATTTCACTTCTACTAACTAAAACCTTATAATTTTCCTTTCCCAATAAACTAGATTTCCCTACCTGATTAGTAATACTTAACAATTTTCATTTGCCACTTCAGAAAAAAACCACCAACATTAGTAGGACAGATTTTATTGCATTTAATGAGACATCAAGGAGTCTGATTTTTCTTAAACCTGAGAAAAGAATATTTTTTTAACCAGTAACAAAAATTCTATTGCATTAGCAGTTATAAAAATTATAACAAGAGACCAGCACCCAGAAAATCCTGTGGACGTTGAGTGGGCCCAAAACCACTCCAGAACCTCACTTTTCAATATAGTGTTAAGTCCTGACACTATACCAGAATAGGTGTTGACAGCAAGATCCACCTCAAATCTGATTTGAACAGATAACCCAAGGAGATGTGTGAGCCCACCTGCATTTTTGGATTCTTACTATACTTTGAAGAGATGGAAGAGGATAACTTAGAATGTTGGGTCGAACTGAATCAGAAGATTTAAGTCATTTGGAATCTGTAATTATAGTCAGAGAAAACTCTTAACTTCCTTATCAAAATCCAGTGAAACTAACAAGTGAAATAATCTGACTTCAGATATATTAGATACACAAATCAGCACTATCCTCCAGAACCACATGGTTATGAGAATTTGATTATGTAATAAAATCCTTCTAATGCCTCTTTTATTAAAGTTTCATAAGCAGGATTAATCTGAGGATCATATTTTACTGAATTCCCAGGCAAAACAAACAAACATAGAAGGTTGCAATGTATTAAAAGGACTCTTGTGAGTAACTTATTAATCTTTTTCAGATCACTTCCTGTCCTAGGCAGAATAATAGGCACAGTGATGCCTGTATCCTGATGCCCAAAACCTGTGTATATGTTACATTATATGCAAGGGAAAATTCAGCTGTGTATGCAATTAAGATGGCTAATTGGCTAACCTTGAGATAGGGAGAGTATCCTGAATTATTCAGGTTGGCGCTTTGTAATCACAAGAGTCCTTTTAAGTGGGAGAGGGAAGTGGGAAAATCAAGGTCAGAGTCAGAGAGAAATTTGAAGATTCTATACTGCCATCTTTGAGGATGGAGGAGGGGTCCATAAACCAAGGAATATAGGTGGCCTCAAGCTGGGAAAAGCAAGGAATGAGTTTCCCTTAGCAATTCCAGAAAGGAACACAGCTTTGATTTTAGCCAGTGAGACGTATTTTAGACTGCTGACCTCTATGTTGTTTTAAGCCACTATTTTTTATTTTTTATTTTAATAAATCTTTATTGTTCAGATTATTACATTTCTTTCTCTTTTCTCCCCACCCCATAGTTCCCCTCCACCTGGCTCTCACCCCTCCCTCTACCCTTACCACCCCCGCATTGTCCTCATCCATAGGTGTAGGATTTTTGCCCAGACTCTCCCTGCACTCCCCCTCATCCCTTCCCCCCTGAGAATTGTCAGTTCACTCCCTTTTTATGCTCCTGATTCTATTATATTCACCAGTTTATTCTGTTGATCAAATTTTTAATTCACTTAATTTTTAGATTCACTTGTTGATAGATATGTATTTGTTGTTCATAATTTTTATCTTTACCTTTTTCTTCTTCCTTTTCTTAAAGAGTATCTTTCAACATTTTATAAAATACTGGTTTGGTGTTGATGAACTCCTTTAGCTTTTTCTTATCTGTGAAGCTCTTTATCTGCCCTTCAATTTTAGATTATAGCTTTGCTGGGTAGAGTAATCTTGGTTATAGGTTCTTGCTACTCCTTTGAATATTTCTTGCCACTTCCGTCTGGCCTGCCTAGTTTCTGTTGAGAAATCAACTCATAGTGGAATGGGGTGCTCCCTTGTAGGTAATTAACTGTTTTTGTCTTGCTGCTTTTAATATTTTCTCTTTGTCTTTTGCTCTTGGTATTTTAATTATGATGTGTCTTGGTGTAGTCCTCTTTGGATTTTTTTTTTGTTTGGGGTACTGTGCACTTCCTGGACTTGTAAGTCTATTTCTTGCATCAGATGTGGGAGAAGTTTTCTGTCATTATTTCTTCAAATAAGGTTGTCAGTATCTTGCTCTCTCTCTTCTTCTGGCACCTCCATAATTCTGATGTTGGTACGCTTGATGTTGTCCCAGAGGCTCCTTACACTATCTTCACATTTTTGGATTCTTTTTTCTTTTCCAGTTGAGTGTTTTCTGCTTCTTTGTATTTCAAATCTTTAATTTGATTCTTGGGTTTCTCTAGTCTGCTATTAGGTCTCTGTATAGTATTTTTTATTTGTCAGTGTATGTTTAATTTCTAGTTCATCCTTTTTCATCTCCTCTTGGATCTCACTAAATTTATCCATCTTTACTAGGAAATTCTTGAAAAACCTTATAACCATGGTTTTGAGCTCTATATCCAGTTGTTTGTTTTCCTCCATTTCTTTCATTTGTGATCTGTTCCTTTGTCTCCCCATTTTCACTATGCCAGGAGAACTTCTGTGTTGGAAACAACCTTATGATACAAGACTTGCAAAACTGCAAAAGCCTCTCAGTTGAGCTTGGATGGGGTGGAGTGTCAGGGATTAGCAGACAGCCTTGGCTTCCAGTCAGCCTCGCCCTATGCAGCCCCTGGGTCTCAAATGTCTCTCAGTAATCACTGCAGCCATCTCTGTGTGCAGGAGTGCACGTGCCTCTAGACTTCTGCCTTTCTGGTTTCCTTGCACTCTAGTACCCGTATGAGTTTGGGTCCCCAGGGTCTTATCCGAAACTGGGGTTCAATGCAGTTAGAAGTGGCACAGTTGGGAGGGTCCATCTCCCACCCACTAGAGAAAGCCAGTGGCACAATTAACAGTCAATCTTCTGCATGCAGTAATGTGTGTGCCCCCAGACCTCTGCCCTTTTGCAGCTCCCCTAAATTTCCATGCACTCCTCCCTTTTCACAGTCCAGATTCTTCCTGTAAGAGTCTCACTCAGAACTGGGGTTCAGTGCCATAGGATAAGGGGTTCAGTGCAATTGGGAATCTGCATCTCCCTCTGCCAGAGAAAGCCAGCCAGGCACTCCACCACCCGCTCTCTCTATGTGCGCATCTCTGTACCTCAGCTTGTTGCAGCTCTTCTGGGTCTCCGTGAGCCCCTCTCTTTCCTTCTAGTTGTAGAATTTCCACTCAGCCAACTTTCCTGGGATTCTGGATGATGTCCGTTCTATCTTTTAGTTGTAGTTTTGAAATTGTTGTGTGAGGCATCAGTTTAGATGTTCACCTATGCGGCCATCTTGTTTTCTCCAAGCCACTATTTTTTTAAATATATATTATTCATTTTTTACAGAGAGAAAGGGAAAGAATTAGAGAGTTAGAAACATCGATGAGAAACATTGATCAGCTGCCTCCTGCACACCCACTATTGAGGATGTGCCCACAACCAAGGTACATGCTCTTGACTGGAATCGAACCTGGGACCCTTCAGTCTGCAGGCCGACGCTCTATCCACTGAGCCAAACCAGCTAGGGCTAAGCCACTATTTTTGAAGTAATTTGTTACAGCAGCAATAGGAAACTATTACACTTTCCCTTTTAAGTGTTAGTATGGGGTGGGCTTTCCTGCTCAGGCAGTCTATGGTGGCATGTCTTCCCGAACTATGAGAGAATCAGTCAGATTTTGTGGCTTCATACCACTACAACTCCTGAAAACTTTCACATGGTAATAGTAATTAGTTGTCCTAAAGTTAATTTGACAAAAATATGCTCTTAGAACTAAATGATACTACAAGTCAGACAACTGTCCTAGTGTCTTCAGAAAGTCAGTATCATTGTTTTCCAGGCCTTTCTAGATTTAAAAAAAAAATTCTAAATAGCAACCAAAAGTAATGTGTGAAACTTAAATTTGAGGGAAATTTGGAAAATGTGAATATGGACTAGTTATTAGATGAAATTAAAAACAAATTGTTAATTTTCTTAGGGTAATAATGTCCTTTTATTTTTAGGGGATGCCGACTGAACAGGGTTAAATGTCAGGATACCTGCAACTTACTTTTAAATGTTTTAAATATATAGAAATTTATTAAAATATAAGGCAAAGTATTAATAATTGTTTAATCTGAGTGGTGGTATAGAGTTGTTTATTGCTCAGAAACTTTACATTTGGTTTTAAATATTCTCTGTGAATAGAACTTTCAAACATTACTTGTAATGACTTAGATTTGTGGCTAAGATGTGACGAGATAAGTAACCATCATATGTAAAATAGTTTAAATGAGTTTCCAGTTAGAAAGCTGATGGGGGGAAAAAGTGATGTTAGTCTATGAATCAGTGGAAAGTTGCTGCCCTGTAATTGAATAAAGTAACTAGTGGGATGGGGATTTTTGGTCTCAGCAGATCACATATTTTCATTTCTTGATTTTTGCCAAGTGAAGGGATAAAAATGAAACTTTGAAAAAAAAATGGAAACTTAAGGTCAAGTAAAAGATAGGCACAAAATTATTCCCCAACATCCTAGAGCTAGTAGCAGAAGGAAACAGCAAGAAAATTAAATTACCCAGTTTCCTATTGACATATTACTATAAGCAAACATAAGAGGGTATTAAGAAATAGCATTCTAGCCAAAACCAGTTTGGCTCAGCTTGTGGACTGAAAGGTCCCAGGTTCAATTCCAGTCAAGGGCATGTATCTTGGTGGCAGGCACATCCACAATAGGGGGTGTGCAGGAGGCAGCTGATCAATGTCTCTCTTTCATCAATCTTTCTAACTATCTCTCTCCTTTCCTTTCTGTAAAAAATCAATAAAATACGTTTTTAAAAAAAAGAAAGAAAAGAAATAGCTTTCTAGCCATAGCCAGTTTAACTCAGTATACAGCTTCTGCCCTAGGATTGAAGGTCCTGGACTCCTGGATTGCAGGCTCAATTCCTGCCTGTTTAGGGCCCAGTGGGAGAGACAACCAATTGATGTGTCTCTCTGACATCGATATTTCTCTCTCTGTATCTTTCCTCATTCCTTCCACTCTCTCTAAAAATCTTTGGAAAAATATCCTTGGGTGAGGATTAACAAAACAAAACAAAACAAAAAGAAAAAGAAAAATAAATAAATAGAATTCTAGTCAGTCCAGAGATAAGAACACGATTAGCTGCTGATAAAAATATATATTTTGTATAATTTTTTAATAAATCTTTATTATTCAGATTATTACAGTTGTTCCTCTTTTTTCCTCCATAGCTCCCCTCCACCCAGTCTCACCCTACTCCATGCCCATACCCCTCCCCACCACTATCCTCATTCTATAGGTATATGATTTTTGTCCAGTCTCTTCCTGAACCCCCGACTCCCCTTTCCCCCATAGGATTGTCAGTCCACTCCCTTTCTATGCCCTGATTCTGTTATATTTGCTAGTTTATTCTGTTCATCAGCTTTTTTATTAACTTGACTTTTAGATTCACCTGTTGATAGATATGTATTTGTTGTTTATAATTTTTATTTTTACCTTTTTCTTCTTCTTCCGCTTCTTAGAGAATACCCTTCAGCATTTCATATAATACTGGTCTGGCGGTGATGAACTCCTTTAGCTTTTTTTAAATCTGTGAAGCTCTTTATCTGACCTTCAATTCTGAATGATAGCTTTGCTGGGTAGATTAATCTTGGTTGTAGGTTCCTGCAAGTCATCATTTTGAATATTTCTTGCCACTCCCATCTGGCCTGCATAGTTTCTATTGAGAAATCAGCTGAGAATTGTATGGGTACTCCCTTGTAGGTAACTAACTCTTTTTGTCTTGCTGCTTTTAATATTCTCTCTTTGTATTTTGCTCTTGACATTTTAATTATAACATGTCTTGGTGTGGTTCTTTGGATTCCTTTTGTTTGGGGTTCTGTGAGCTTCCCGGACTTGTAAGTCTATTTCTTTCACCAGGTGGGGGAAGTTTCTGTCATTATTTCTTCAAAGAGGTTTTCAGTATTTTGCTCTCTCTCTTCTTCTGGCACCCCCATAATTCTGATGTTGGTACGCTTGAAGTTGTGCGAGAGGCTCCTTACACTACCTTCATATTTTTGGATTCTTTTTTCTTTTTCTTTTTCCATTTGGGTGTTTTTTGCTTCATCATATTTCAAATCTTTGACTTCATTCTTATGATCCTCTAGTCTGCTGTTAGATCTCTGTATATTATTCTTTATTTCTGTATGCTTAAATTCTAGTTGGTCCTTTTTCATATCCTTGAGGGTCTCACTAAATTTATTGGCCTTTTCTAGAAAATTATTGAAAAACCTTATAACCGTGGTTTTGAACTCTATATCCAGTCATTTGCTTTCCTCCATTACTTTCATTTTTGACCTGTTCTTCGTCTCCACATTTTGGCTGCTTCCCTGTGTTGATCAAGTGGCTTTGTATGGTAAGTGTCCTATATTACCCTTGGCTCAGCCTCCCCAGTTACCTGAGGTGGACACTCTTGATGCATCTCTTTGTGGGCTGTGTGCACAGTCTTCTTGTAGTTAAGCCTTGACTGTTGTTGGTATCACTAGGAGGAGTTGACCTCCAGGTCAATTGGCTGTGAGGATTAGTTGGTCCTACACTGGGAGAACTTCTGTGCTGGAGAGACCCCTATGAGGCAAGACCTGCTTCAATGGGGCTTTGGTGCTAAGACTGCCCCCTGAGTGTGCCTCTTATAGATCTGAGGAGTTGTACTCTGGATAGTTCCACTCTGATCACTGGGTACACTGGCTCTTGGATCTCCAAGGAGGTGTTAATTTAGCCTCTGCAGGAGCTACGGAGCGATCTGCAGATTCATCTTCTTTATTTGGGTTTTGGAGGTGCCCAGATGAGACCCAGCTGTGAAGCAATGCAAGCCGTTTTGGATGTTCTGGGTCTCTCTGACTCAGCTGCAGTTTGTTAGGTAATTTTAGATTTCAAAGGACCAGGCCATTTATATGCAAATGCCTCTGGGCACAGCTTGGGTGGGGTGGGGTCTCAGGGTAGAGAAAACAGCAATGGCTTCCTGTCAGCACTGCCCTAAGAGGCCCCGGGTCTCAGTGTCCCTTGGTAATCACTGCAAGCACCTCTGAGAGAAAGTTGCCCTCAAGTTCTGCCCGCTGCCAGACAGTCCAGTTTCTCCCTGTATGAGTCTGGGTCCCCAGAGTCTCGCCAAGAACTGGAGTTCAGAGCAGTAGGGAGCTTGTGTCTCCCTGTGGATTGAAAAAGACACTCACGTACTCAGCTGTCAGGCCTTTCCATGTGCGCCCCTCTGTACCTCTGCACTTTACTTCCACAGTTGTTCTGAATTTCAGTTTGCTTTTCTCTTTCCTTCTAGTTGTAGAATTTCCACTCAGCCAGTCTTCCTGTGGTTCTCAATGGTGTCTGTTTTATCTTTTAGTTGTACTTTTCAAGTGGTTGTGCAAGGCGGCAAGTTCAGGTGTTTACCTATGCTGCCATCTTGGTTTCTCCTACTTTTTTGTATAATTTGACTTTTGAACTTTTTAAATATGTATATGTGAATGGTCAGTGCTGATTTCTATTTGTATTGAAGCAACACTTCATAATTCAAAGTTTTTATTAAAATACTCAATGTTGTTCATTTCTATTTAAAAAATATTCAGTTAAAATTCACAATGGAATTCAAGCAGAAAACTTTTTGATCTCATAGACAGCATAGCCAAGATGTCTGGTACCACCTAGTGGAGCATAACTGAATTACAGGAAAAAATGCCTAAAGTAAACAGCAAAGAGAATTTAAAAAAATCAAAATTCTGATTCTCTGCAAAGCTAACAAAAATCAAACAAAATAATACATGACAAAAGAGAAATAATCATTAATACAGAAAATATTTTAAGATGTAATCAACTACTTTGTACATTACTTTGAAAATACATTTGAAAAATTAGATAAAATAAATAATTTACGACTAAAATACATTCTACAAAAATGGACTCCAGTAGAGATAAAAAGCTTAAACAGGTCAAAAAAAATGGAGAAAGGTATCAAATTATCCACAAAAAGGGACCAGACTAGTTTCAAAGGGAAATTATATCACATCTCCCAAATCAAATAGTCCCAATGCAACATAAATTATTCTATAGGAGATAAAATATCCAAATTCTTTTCATGAGTGGGATTCTGGATAGTCCCACTCTGATCACTGGGTACACTGGCTCTTAGATTTCCAAGGAGGTGTTAATTTAGCCTCTACCTAACATTGATTGCTAAACCTAAGAAGAATGGCACAAAGGAAATGACAAAAAATACTTCTTATATACACTGATGCAAAAATTCTAAAATAAAATATTAGTGAATAGGATCCAATGCCATGTTAAGAAAATAACACACCATATCCAAAGGGTATTTTTTCAGGAATACAAGAGTAGTTCATTATTAGAAAATAAATTACTATAATTCACCATATTAAGAGATCTAAATGAAAAAAAAATTATATGATAATCTTCAGAAAGACTGAAAAAAAATATTTGACAAAACTTAACACCTATTCCCAGTGTTAAAAATAAAAAAGCATTCAAGAATATGAAAAATAGCACTGGGCTGGAATCCAAGATGGCGGCATAGGTAAACGCCTACACTGCTGCCTCGCACAACAATTTCAAAACTACAACTAAAAGACAGAACGGACATCATCCAGAACCACAGGAAAGCTGGCCGAGTATAAGTTCTACAACTAGAAGGAAAGAGAAGGGCTCACAGAAACCCAGAGGAGCTGCAAA
>PVJN01007618.1:23419-69105 GCA_004026805.1 Lasiurus borealis | reverse complement strand
AATAGGATAATAGAAACCAATGTTTTCTTTTCATATAACTTATTAATTGTAAAGAATTACAGAACCATTGAATCTAATACTGGTAAAAATTTATAAACCAGAAATTTTACAAAAACATGGTCTGGAATCCTACTCTGACCACTTATGATTCTGAATGATTTTAAGGAAAGAGGGGAAAATGTGGGAATAATACCTTTCTTAGCACTTAGCACAGTACCTAGGAATAGTACATTGTGGGTGTATAATAAATGTTTGTTGGAAGAGTGACTAAATCTTAGAGGATTCTTACAACATTTATATAATAAAGCAACATCAAATATCTAGCACAATCCCTGGCACACAGCTGGTGCTCAGTAAATATTCAATCAATGGATAAATTAAATAAGACAGAAATGGGTCAGAGTCCTATGCTTCACGCTGCAGAACATATATGCTCATATTGTTTGGTGGAGGGTGTGACAAAATTGCCACTCTGGGAATTTATGTTTGGAATGAAGATAAAATCAACCTCCAACCTGCCCTGTGACATTCTCTTCCAGAGCTTCAAATCTCAGCAGGTGATTAAGGTCTCCCACCAGACAAACTGAGGGACTGGTTAGAAACCTAAGAGATGTGGAACAGTCTAAATCCAGTTAGTAATCTCTAACTCAATACCCGCAAAGGGCACTTAGTATATGTCTCTGCTTTACTTTCCTTGCTGTTTCTTTAGGGCTGGTACTTGAAAAATCTGAGTACTAATCTGATGTACTGGAGACGCCAGGTACAGGGCACTAGGCTTAGGAGATAAGAAAAATAACCTGGCACTGACGTTTTTCCTCCCAGCCTCTTTAGGAAGAAACTTGAGAGCTGGATTGGGAGCTTGATACTGTTGAAATAAAAATATGTTCTGAGATAGCAAAGAGATGACAAACACTGAAACCAGGCTAAGTCAGCCCAACTGAGTGACGCATGCCTTTGCAGTGACTGAAATATGTACTTAGTTTCTCCTTCTTCTTCTTCTTTTTAAAAAAATATATTTTATTGATTTTTTTATAGAGAGGAAGGGAGAGAGATAGTTAGAAACATTGATGAGAGAGAAACATCAATCAGCTGCCTCCTGCACACCTCCTACTGGGGATGTGCCCGCAACCAAGGTACTTGCCCATGCCCTTGAGTAGAGTCGAACCTGAGACCTTGCAGTCCGAAAGCTGATGCTCTATCCACTGAGCAAAACCGGTTTTCAGCAGTTTCTCTTTCTTTAGGAAGTTTGGAGGCTACCAAGGCTCATCTGGTTGTGATTCCACACTGCCCCCACCTGGCCATGGCCCTAGACTGGGACTTAAGCTCTCAGTGGAAGAAAGATGAGGCACCAGATTTATGGATGAGAGAAAATCTTTTTTTTTTTTTAAGGCTTTCCTTCCCACTGATATTATCTCCAAAAGGATTTGCTAGCATTTCTTCTGAAGACTGTGCAGGTGAAGGGATAGAAAAAAAGAGGAAATTTGAGTAGGGAATAAATCATTAAACAGAGCCATATGGAAAGATTAAGGCTTCCCTTTGATAAAGGTGGCAGGACAATTAAATAGAAAAACAATAGTGTGTTTTTTTTTTCTTTCAAGAAATGGTGCTGGGACATTGGATATCTATATGCAAAAAAATAAAGTTGGATCCCTATCTCACACCTTATACAAAATTAACTCAAAGTGGATCACAGATCTAAATGTAACATCTAAAAACTATACAATTTTTAGAAGAACACATGAGAATCCTAGGTGTACTGGTTAACAATGCGAGTTTTTTTCAATAGATGGAGTTACACATATGTTGATATATATGCAATTTGATATGTATGCTATTTTCTCAAATTGACAACAAGCTTCAAAACTGCATATGTCAAATGTGCTGAAGATGTTAATATCCTAGATATTTTTACACGTAAAAACGTCAAATTTTGTGCCAAAAAAAAAGCATTTGTGGGAAGTTATAATTCATTACTTTATTTTGAAGAAAAGTGCTGCTGAATACTTCAAAAAATTTATGGTGAATATGCTCCATCTCAAGATACTTGTGAACACTGCTTTAAACACTTTAAAAGTGATGATTTCAATGTGAAAAACAAAGAACGTCCAGGTCAACCAAAAACGTTTGAAGACCAACAATTACAAACATTATTGGATGAAGATGGGTGTCAAGTTCAAAAACAACTTGCAGAAAGATTAAACGCTGCTCAGCAAACAATTTCCAATTGTTTGCAAGCAATGGGAAAGATTTTAAAGGAGGGAAAATGGGTGCCACATCGACTGAACAACAAAAAAAAGAAAAACCGAAGTCATCAGTAAAATGTTTCTTCAATGGCACGAAAGAAAGTCTTTTCTTACATGGAATTGTGACTGGCGATGAAAAGTGGATTTATTTTGAGAATCCCAAATGCATAAAATCATGGGTTGATCCAGGTCAACCATCAACATCAACTGCAAGGCCAATATGATTCGTAAAGAAGACAATGCTCTGCGTTTGGTGGGATCAGGAAGCTGTGGTGTATTATGAGCTTCTAACACCAGGTGAAACCTTTAATACTGATTGCTACCAACAACAGATAATCAATTTGAACCACACTTTGATTGTGAAAAGACCAGAATGTTCCAGAAGACACGGCTAAGTTATTTTGCTTCATGATGATGCACCATTACACATTTTAAAACCAGTTAAAGACATGTTAAAAGAACCCTAACCAGTTTGACTCAGTGAATAGAGAGTCAGCCTGCAGACTCAAGGGTCCCACGTTCAATTCTGGCCAAGGACATGTACTTTGGTTGTGGGCACATCCCCAGTAGGGGGTGTGCAGGAGGCAGCTGATTGATGTTTCTCTTTCATTGATGTTTCTAACTCTCTCCCTTTGCTTTCCTCTCTGTAAAAAATCAATAATATATATATATATATTTAAAAAGATGTTAAAAGATCTTGCCTGAGAAGTATTAACCCACCCACCATATTCACCAGATCTTGCTCCTTCAGATTACCACTTTTTCCGATTGATGGCACATGTACTTTCTGAGCAACACTTCAAAACATATGAAGAAGTGGACAATTGGGTCTCTGAAAGGTTTGCCTCAAAACAAGAAAAGTTCTATTGGGACAGGATCCACAAATTACTTGAAGGATGGGGAAAAGTGTAGCTAGTGATGGACATTACTTTGAATAAAAGCACTTTTGATGTTTTTTCTTTGATTACAAAATCTGCTATTATTAACTGGTACACCTAGTAAATCTTCACAGGCCTGGGTTAGGAAATGATTTCTTGGATAGGATACCAAAAGCACAAGTGACAAAGAAAAAGTAGGTCAAGTTAAAAAATGTTTGTGCTGCAAATGGTACCATCAAGAAAGTGAAAAGAAAACCCAGAGGATGGGAGACAATATCTGGACACCATATAGCTGAGAAAGAACCCCAAGGAGATACCACTTCACACCCACTAGGATGGCAATAATTAAAAAGACCGTAACACGTGTTGCTAAGGACATGGAAAACTCTCATACATTGCTGGTGGGGTTGTAAAATGGTGCAGCTACTTTGGAAAATGATTTGGCAGTTCCTCAAATGTTAATAAATAGAGTTACCATATGACTCAGAAACTCTACTCCTGGGTATATACCCAAAAGAATGAAAACATTATGGCTACAGAGAGCCCTGGACAGATAGGTCAGTTGGTTAGAGCACTGTCCAGATACAGCAAGGTTATGGGCTCGATTCCTGGTCAGGGCACATACAAAAATCAACTAATGAATACATAGATAAGTGGAACAACAATCAATGTTTCTTTCTTCTTTCCTCTTGCTCAAATCAATATTTAAAAAACATTATGTCTACACAAAACCCTGTACACAAATGTTCATAGTAGCATTATTTGTAATAGCCAAAAAGTAGAAACAATCCAAATGTCCATGAATGGATAACTGAAGAATGGGATAAACTGAAGAAAGGATAAATAAAATGTGGTATGGCTATAATAGATTATTGAGCCATAAAAAGGAATGAAGTACTGATAAATGCTACAACATAGATGGACCTTGACAATATTAAATGAAAGAGGCCAGACACAAAAGGCCACATATTGTATGATTCCATTTATAGAAAAGGGCCAGAATAGGTAAATTATTATATATAGAGAAAGCATATTAGTGGTTGCCTGAGGCTAAAGGGAGGATTAGAGGAGTAATGAAGATAAGACTGCCAATGGGTACAGAGTAATTTGGGGAGAGAAGAGAAGGGTGATAAAATATTCTGAAATTAGATTGTGGTGATGGTTATACAATAAGTTGTACATGTTAAATGGGTAAATTATAACATAGGAATAAATTTGTTAAAAAAAAAAAAGAAAAAAGATGAAGGCCTCTTTGCCTCTAGCAGTTCCTGAGAAAGCTGCTTTCTCCAGCCACCAATTCTGCTAGAATTTACAGATCCCAGAGTGTTTCACTTACCAAGATGACTTCTTAGAGCCTGCATCTGTTAGCAATGCTGGTGGCAGGAGGAAAAGCAGCTCGTTGGGCCACTGACTATTTTATAACTTACAGCAGATAGAGTTTACGGAGTTTCTGCAGAAGCCTCTGTGTGTACCACGGGAGGACAGCAACGTGGGTGGGACTGGCAGTGGAAACTACACGTTTAGGGAGGACCAACCGTGCTGGAGATAAGAAAAGGTCAACTCCTGGTAATATGTGTGATATCTTTAGATTTAAAGGTTTGCATTTGGCAAATGATGTCAACTTTTGGCTGTTGAAAAAAGAATTCTTTGGAATAAAAAAATTGGGAGTAGATTGGTGCAGGAGAAGGAAAGGTTTTTTTAATACTCTTGACCACTTTTTTATTTTTATTTTTTTAAGAAATGGCTGAAGCTGTCCATATTACTCAGAAAGCTATCCATCCAGGACTATGAATAGGGTTTAAAGAAATAAGGCCCGACTGTTTAACCTACGAGGGAAGGGGGTGGGAGGGAAAGAGATCAACCAAAGGACTTGTATGCATGCATATGAGCACAATCAATGGATACAGATGGTGGGGTGCGGGGAGTGTGAGGGTTGAGGGCATGTGCTGGAGGGTGGGGTGGCCGGGGAGAGGTCAATGGAAGGGGGGGAGACTTCTGTAATACTTTCAACAATAAAGGATTTAAATAAAAATTTTTTTTAAAAAAAAAAAGGTCCAAGGAAAGAGAAAGGAATCTAGAGGTAGAATTTGGTGGACAAAGGGAATACAATTTTTAACCAAAACTTACAGCTTTTCTCAAAATAGAACTAAGTGCTCCATGTTAGCAAGAACCAAATTTACTTTGTTCACCAATATATTCTCAAGCCTTTAGCAAAATGTCTGGCATTCTGGCAGATTTGATTTTTAAAAATATATATATTTTATTGACGTTTTACAGAGAGGAAGAGAGAGGGATAGAAAGTCAGAAACATCGATGAGAGAGAGACATCGATCAGCTGCCTCCTGCACGCCCCACACTGGAGACGCTCCCGCAACCAAGGTACATGCCCCCGACCAGAATTGAACCTGGGACCCTTCAGTCCCCAGGCCGACGCTCTATCCACTGAGATAAACCGGTTCTGGCTGGCAGATTTGATTTTTAAAACTGAACAAATGGATGAAAGTCTGAGAAGGTTTCTGTCCAGCCTGACCACAAACAAGCTTCATGACCACCAGCTATTCTCCAAAAGTATGAAAATAGCAGTAAAAATGTTTTATTGCTATCATGGGAAGAAAAGTGGCTCAGACAGGAACAGCTGTCCTTCAAAGAAGAAACAAGAGTTGTTACTAAAGACAATAAAGGCTTCTCATCTTAAATCATACCAGGAGGCCAGAGAAAAGCTTTCTGCCATTCCCCATTAATCTAGCAGCTTCTGAAAGTAAGCCTTAAGTTTCAGTTTATTTGGGGGCGGGGAGGTGGGAGAGCGGTGGGGGAGTGTGTTACACGCTGGTATGTGATCTACTAGTGCAGCTGAATTAGACAGCCCCAAAGAGGAAAGAGCAAACAAAAAAGACAATGGCACAGTCAAAAGTATTTCAAAAGCCAGCATCCGTGAGGGATGACTCTGCACCCAAAGCACCTTTAAGGGCAAGAATCTGGGACACCCTCCAAGCAACTGTCAACTTCTGACTGCTGAAGGCAGGGGTCACTTACAAAACTGAAGCAAAATGAAGTGGACAGATGGAACGGCAAGGCTGAGCTGGGGATTTCTTGGTCCATTTTTAACTTATTCTCTCTGACTCATGGCTCTGCAAAGCAGCTCTCTTTTCCCTAGTGCTAGGTGGCTGATGGCTGAGACACAAGTTAATGCCTAACTTACCCAAGAAATGCATGGAAATGTTATCTCAACAATGTAGGCAATGTAGCGTAAGAGAAAATGTGGACTCTTTTCCTCATATCCAATGTGAATCTAAAACCAATCCTCCAAAGATGCAATTTCTCACAGTACCAGCTATCTCCTACAGACAGGGGGAGCATCTAAGGGTCTTTCATGAAGCAATAAATAAATGTTTCATCCAAGAGCCCAGAACATGGCGACTGTTTCCTGACTGAGACGGGTGAAGGAAGCAGGCTGTCTCAGAAAGCTGCTATGTAAATCCTTCAGGAAGAAAGGACAAAAACAGCCCTGGCAAAGTGGCTCAGTTAGTTGGAGCATCATCCTGTAACCAAAAGGCTGCAGGTTCAATTCCCGGTCAGGGTGCATATAGAAGGCAACTGATCTGTTTCTCTCTCCCCTCCTCTCTCTCTTTTTCACCCTCCCCCTTCTCTCTAAAATGAATAAACATATCTTCAGGTGAAAATTTAAAAAACTATATATTACTTTTTTAAAGAGGAGGAAAACAGGCAAAGGTTGTTTATAGGAAAAGTTTTATAGCTCTTATTCCAAGGGAGGAAACATAATTAGTATACTTAACTTGGTACATACTGGGAAGATTCTTCTATGTTTCACCCTAAACTTATTCTTATAAGGCTACCAGATTTACATTAAAGAGATGATGCGTGAATACCTAAATTCTGATAAAAATAAATCTGGATCTCAAGGTTCAAACTCATAAGAGCTATAATCCTATATTTTTAAATACTTGCTAAACACATACAACTGGATGTCATGGTTCTTTTACATGGTCATCTGAAACGCTCCCCCCCCCCATCACTAAAAAGACTAAGTCTTACTTTTCCTTGAAGACCCGATTAAAATACCATTGCTTCCCTGAGCATGATATATATAATCTATATCTATATCTATATCTATATCTATATCTATATCTATATCTATATCTATATCTATATCTTATGGCTTTAGATGCAGTAGATCTGTGTTAAAATCCTGCTTACTCCACTTCTAGGCTGTGTCACCACAGTCAAGAGACCAATCTGAGTGCCAGTTTCTTCATCTACGTGGATTTCTTTTCCAAGCTTTCCTCTGTTTTCCTGTATTTATACCATCTAACATGAGCTAAAGGGAACTTTTCTCCATCCCCCGAGCAGCTTCCCTTTTCCTAGACCCAAAAGAGCAGCCCAGTGTGATATACTACAGAGAACATTCTCAGATATCTGGAGTTAAAGACAAGAAAACCATCATATTCATAATTGCTTCTACCTGGGAAACCTTCAAACATACAGGTAAAAGACTGGCTTTGGAGAAGAGGTGAAGATATGATTAAGTGTTTGAAATGGTTTATCTGAGGTTGAGTTACTTAATTTCAAACAACATTTCTTTTCATCTTCAGAACTGCCTCATATACTCCCATTTCATGCAGAAATAAGCTCTCTTCTTCATGGAGTCAATGAATCTTCAGCCCATCCAATTCAACAATAACAAAAAAAGCAATTTCCCTTGACGCGTGTTAACAGCAGTGCATTACAAGCCTCAGAGATTCTGCTAATTAACATTAAACAAAATAAAACCTCAAATAAGAATTACCTTCTAACCTTTTCACTTTGAAACTATCTACTCAAAACTTCAGTGACTGACCTGTTAAGGTTATTCCTCTAACTTATTCCCTATTTACCAAGTCTTAACCCTTTCATGCCAAGTAGCCCCTTCCTTATATGGCAGTTTCTGTGGCCATTCTTTTTAGGACCAGAGACACAAAAATAGAACCTTACTATAGAAGCCATTTTGACAACCATCAGAAAGAATAAGCTACTGGCCAGTATATCTAGTTGCTTGCTTTACCCAACGATCCAACTATGTAAATTGGCCCAATTACTAAAAAGAACTTATTTTTGTACACAAACTTATTGGTCAAAGGGAGAACAGAGAAGGTATATCATTGACTGCAACATAGTAACCCTCATATTTTAACCTGGAGAATGAATGTTATGAATCAGCATTCCTCTTGATTTCCAGATGAGAAATACATATGTCACACCAGGTAAGTTATTTACCTATTGGGTGACATTTTCATCCTGGCACTGCACTGGGCAAATGACGGCTTAAAATTCATTAGGTGAAGCAAAACAGTGAAGAGTTAATGTATGTGAAATGTACATGCACACAGCCTCAGGGGCCGTTGCCTTATTTTCTGGAGCTGTGTACATGATTATACATTTTGGCAGTTTGAGCTTTCTACTTTGATGCATGGCTTTGTCCAATGGAGGTTTCCACCTCATCACCTGCTGGAAATTGGGCAATTGGTTATAGCTACTTTGCTTGAAAAATGAGCTAATTTCTAGTTACTGTGGCCCCAAACCATAGATTTAAGCCAAGTAAGAGGCCATGGGCTTCACACTTTGGCTAAATTATTTCCCCTAGCACTGCCACAAGAAAATAATGAAATTCCTTCCTGCTTTAGATACCAACCTGACATTTTTTCACTGTTTATGTAATCACAATGAATGTACATGAAAAATGAACCACAGGAGTTGAAGGAACCACAAAAGTCAAATGGACCATCTATATTTGCATAAAAGACATTACTTAATTCGTTCCTCTTAGAAATGTCTACTTTTTATTAAAGGTATGTCTCGATAAATGAAGAGAGGTTCCAAAATTTTCCCAGGGGTAAAACACTGACAAGATTAGCCTATCCCTGGCCCTGGCTGGGTAACTCAGTTGGTAAGACAGTCACCACAATACACCAAGGCTGCAGGTTTGATCCTTGGTCAGGGCACATACAAAAATCAAAAACTGAATACATGAATGGGTGGAAAACAAATCTCTCTTTCTCTCAAAAAAAGGAAGATTAGCCTATCCCTGCTCAGATCCCATTATTCTGTGCTTCAGTTTCCCTTGATTTGTCTCTAGTGGCAAAGCAGGAGTTGGCGGCACAGTTCCAGGGAATACAGAATGTAAACCTTTGTTAGATTTTGCAATTAGATTGGCCCTGGATTTCCTATCTCCAGAAGCAAGGCCCCTCTAAACTCTCAGATATACCTAATACATACAAAGGAAAAAAATGTACCATGTGGAAATGTCTATTGGATTTTCTGTCCCACTTCAAGACAGGAAATCCTAATACATACATGGGAGGACTTCTCAGGCAGAAATCAGCGCAAAACTCCAAGAAGTAATATAATTTTAATTAATAGTGAACACTGCAATTCCCTGAATTTGTAACTTAAAACTTTTTTAAAAACTAGCATGAGCCATGAACCTGAAATATATTAACTACATCTCATTTCCATGAGCACAATTAATCAATTTATTATAAAACATTTAACTTTGAGCAAGAAGGCAACAATTTAGCAGCTGGTTTACTTAGACTTCTTCTTTTTTTTTAAATCATTCACAAACAGAGGGAAAGCCCTGATTGGTGTTGCTCTGTAGTTAGAGCGCCAGCCCATGCATCAAAGGGTCATGGGCTCGATTACCGGTCAAGAGCATGTACCTGGGTTGCCGGTTTGATTCCTGGCCCTGGTCAGGGCTTGTGCAAGAGGCAACCAATTGATGAGTTCCTCTCATACATCAATGTTTTTCTCTTACATCTATGTTTCTCTCTTTCAGCCCCCTCCCCCTCATTGTCCCTCCCACTCTTCCACTCTCTCTGAAAAATAACAACAACAAAACACACAGCTCTTCCTCTTCCCCAAAGTGGCCATAGGCAACCTCTGAAAATGGTTCACTAACCACTAAACCCAGAAAACTCCACGAAATCATGCATATCAAGAGGCTCAAACTTTGTATTCACTTTAAGAACTCTTGTGAAACTGCTCAGGTCATTAAGAATATGCATGTTCAAAAAGACACTAAGTATCTGAACAATGTCACTTTAAAGAAGCAGTGTGTGCCATTCCGTCGTTACAATGGTGGAGTTGGTAGGTATGCCCAGAAGAAACAGTGGGGCTGGACACAGGGTTGGTGGCCCAAAAAGAGTGTTGAGGTTTTTTTTAAATACATTTTTATTGATTTTTCACAGAGAGGAAGGGAAAGGGATAGAAAGCCAGAAACATGGATGAGAGAGACATCGATCAGCTGCCTCCTGCACACCCCCTACTGGGGATGTGCCAGCAACCAATGTACATGCCCTTGACTGGAATCGAACCTGGGACCTTTCAGTCCCCAAGCCGATGCTCTATCCACTGAGCCAAGAGTGTTGAGTTTTTGCTGCACATGCTTAAAATGCCGAGAGCAATGCTGAACTGAAGGGTTTACATGTAGAATCTCTGATCACTGAGCATATTCAGGTGAACAAAGCTCCCAAGATGCGCTGTAGAATCTACAAAGCCCGGGGGCAGATTAACCGTACATGCGCTCTCCCTGCCACATTGAGATGATCTTACTGAAAAGGAGCAGATTGTTCTTAAACCAGAAGAGGAGGTTGCACAGAACAAAAAGATATTCCAAAAGAAACTGAAGAAACAAAAACTTATGGCCCAGGAATAAATTCAGCATAAAATAAATCTTAACAAAAAAAAAATCAATGGAAAAAAATATCCTTGAGTGAGGATTAACAAAAAATTAAAATTTAAAAAAAAGGGGAGGGGGGAATTGCCTGTGGATCCCATACTAGTTTAGAGAAAAAGGTACATGAATCCCAAACTAATCAGAAGAGCTGTGCATATGCCTCAGTGGTAGCTAGGGAGAAATGGGATCCCATGTGGACAAAGGAGGGGAAAGGCTGCCAATATATCTGAGTGGTCTAGTGCAGCCTATGGACACTATACGAGACAGGAGTGTCCTATAATGTTCATGCACAGCAGAGAGGGGATGGCAGACGAATGGATCACATACCGGTTTTTAAGTACTCCAAGTAAAGAATGAAATTAAAAGACATGCAAAGAGGTTTATGCTCCATCCCAGGGGCACCTTTTGGAACTCCTCAGGAAAGGCAATCAGTGAGTCTGCCAAAGTAATTAAGCCAGCGAAAATTTACCATAAAGCCCACATCAGTGAAGTGAACAGAGATGAATCTTATTACAGTGCACTGTCAGCTCGGAGCCTGCAGGTACTAACCACTGAGATGTGGCGGTACTCGGTCCTGTCTGTTCGCTCACCCATTGTGTCGGAGAGCTTCACCCTTCCTGTCAGCTCTGAAAAAGAGGCTGCTTTCACCTGCTCTGGCAGTGACTTATGTTGCCTTCAGAGAGGCCTTTTTTTGTAAGAAGACTGGCTGTAATATTGGGGGAAGAGGTGTGATTGGCTAGAGAAAGGAGCCTTGAGAGATAGAGAGGCAGAGATATGGGAGAAAGCAGGGGAATTGCATAGAAGTTTGATTAGTAAGGTAAGAAAAATGGGATAGGTTAGTAGGTTAAGAAGTAAATGAAGCCCTGGCTGGTATGGGTAAGTGGTTAGAGCAGTGGTTGGCAAACTCAGTCAACGGAGCCAAATATCAACAGTACAATGATTGAAATTTCTTTTGAGAGCCAAAATTTTTAAACTTAAACGTCTTCCAACGCCATTTCTTCAAAATAGACTCGCCCAGGCCGTGTATTTTGTGGAAGAGCCACACTCAAGGGGCCAAAGAGCCACATGTGGCTTACGAGCTGCTGTTTGCCAACCACTGGGTTAGAGCATAGGCCTGAGGACTGCAGGGTTGAGGGTTCAATTCCCAGTCAAGAGCATCTCTCTCTCTCTCTCTCTCTCTCTCTCTCTCCCTCTCTCTCTCTCTCTCTCTCTCTCCCTCTTCTTTCCCCTTCCCCCCATTCCCTCTAAAAATCAATGGAAAAGTTATCCTCAGATGAGGATTAACAAAAAATAAAGAAAGAAAGAAAGTAAATGAAATCCTGGCTGGTCTCATAGCACATGCATAGCAGTGACTGAAGCATTGCCCATACACTGAAGGGTTTTGGGTTTGATACTAGTTAAGTCATGTGTGGGAGGCAATCAATAGATGTTTTTTTCTATTTCTCTCTCACTCTCTTTCTCTCTCTTCCTCTCACTAAACATATTCTCAAGTGAGGATTAAAAATAAATAAATAAACAAACAAATAAAATAGTAAACATTGGTTTAAAAAATAATTTTTTTTAAAAAAAAAGGTAAATGAAGAATAAATAAGCTGCTCAAAGTATCAGACCATTCTGCTTGGATGAAGTTGATAGTATCTCTCTCACTGAATAAGGAAAAAGTTAAAACTTCATTGCAATATACTTTTTCTACAGGAAAAAATATACTACTGAGGCATGTTGCTTTTCCAATGTTAATGGCAGCCTCAATATCAGATTATTAATGAGTTAGTTCCAAAATAAAAGGATCAGATTTTTCTCAACAACCTAATCCATATCTATTATTGAACAAAATGCACTATTTGCTAGTGAAATGGATATTTATCAATTATCCTAAGATATACAAATGGCACCTGGAACAACTTTTGGCCGTATTTCTTTCTGAAAATAATTATGAGAGACAAAATGAAAGTCCCAAACTAACTAAATGATAGCCTACTAAGTCAGGGTCCTCACAAGAGGAAGACTGCAGGCATACTTGTTGAGACAAATTTAAAAATCATACAAAAACTCATCACAGGCCATGAGTCTATCACTCAGAGGAGCAGGTAAGAATAAGTAGGTAAGGCCCCTGTGTTCAGAAACCAATAAATCTCTACCTCATTATAGAGAGCAGATCCTAAAGACATTGCTGGGAGACAGACATGAGCAGCCAATTAGAGAAATGACATGGAATGGCTTGTGAGGGAAACTGATGGAAGTCTCATAGCACAAGCACATGCAGGCACCCATACATTTGAGCTTCCCTCTAGGCCTAGAACAAGAGCAAACAAAGAGCTGTGGTAGAAAATGACTTGCAACCCTACTTTCTACCACAGTGCTTTGTTTGCAAGAGGCCTGCAATTTCCTCACAGTCAAAGGCAGTGGGAGGTGGGCAAAGGGAGACTAGATGACGACTATTCAAAAACCAAGCAGCACTGCCCAGGGGAGGACTTAATTGGAGGATAAATTTGGGGACTGATTTTTTGACAGCACCCCCATAATAGCTAGTAAAGCAGGGAGTGAGAGCCAGCTCCGAACATCCATCATAATAGTGCAACAAGATGAACGTCTTGGGGGGAGAGTCTGTGAGATTCTGGAGTAAGGAAATGAAGCCCATGCGGAGGGAAAGGCAGTTGGCTCTGGCAGATTGTCTCTGTGGGAGGCTGGGTATAATTGTTTTATGCTCACGAAGAAGTTATTAGTTGCTTTCCCTTCAATATACCAGAAATAGTGGTGACTGCCCAAAGGAGAAATTTGGTTTTATAGTGATTACAGAACTTTACATTATATGCACCATTTTAGAAAGAATTTCTCTATTTTCTCCCCCTCCCTTAACTCTGCAAATTGACTGCTCTCTCCACTTGATCTCAGCCATAAGGCCGAGAAGTGATGACAGCTTTCTTATATAATGAAGGAACAATCGTCCCTAGAAGAAAGTTCTTTGGTTTCTGAACCTAAGGTTTTGCTAGTACAGCCATTGACTCTTGATAGTTTAATTTGTTAGACAAACATTTGAATATTTACTATGTGCAGGTACTATCCTAGGAAATGGAGGAGGCAAATGACATTTGATTCCAATTAGCAAGGAATATAGAGGTTAATGAAAAGACACACCATACACAATTTCATTATAATATGGTAAGGGCCAAACGATATTATGGGAGCTCAACCTGGGGGCTTAGAAAAGGCATCCTGAAGGAGACAGCGTTTGAGTTAAGTCTTATTTTAAAGCTTTCCCAGCTAAAGAGTAGGATACCTTTGTGAAAGCCACAAGCTGGCCAGAGTCCTATTTGCACCTTTTTGCTCAATACTGACTCAAAGATGCTCCTGGAGTTAGGCTATGGCAGGTTCTGTGCCTCCTTTCACCTAAAACTAAAGGTAAGCACACAGCAGCTACACACTAGTAAGCCGAAGGCAGGACTCTCATTCTCATGGGAATGATGGATCTTGGTGGTGCTGTGCCCACCCAGCCCTCCAAGAGTGTCAGTCTCCAGCTGGTGTGGCAGCTGTTCCACTTAAAGCTACACTGAAGCCTTGAGTCTCTGATCTCCACCAAACCACCCTGAAGAGAATAAATGGCTCTGCTTTGCAGCTGCCTGTTAATTATAACAGTTTCCTTGGTCCTCTTGGCTTGTAAGTCAATGATATGCATTTGGGAAGGTCCTCAGTAAGAAATACATAAGAGAACATTTACTTCATAAAGACCTTGAAAAAACACCTGCTGCCAGCAGCAGTAAGGCATCCAAACACCTAAAATAATAGCACGCGAAACAGCATCAGAACACACAGACTCCTTCAGCAGGGCCTCTAGCTTATATAAATGATAGCAATCCATCACTCAGCCAATGAGAGGGCTTTCTTAAAGCATCCTTATAAAATCATCTTTTAAATTCAGGAGATCTGTAAGATAAAAATAGCATTAATTGTCTTCACTTGTTACTTTAAAAAGGAAGAAAGACAGCCCAAGCCAGTGTGGCTCAGTTGGAGTGTCGTGTTATACACAGAAAGGTCAGAGATTCAATTCCCAGTCAGAGCACATACCTAGATTGTGGGGTTCAGTCCCTAGTTGAGGAGAGTATAAGAGGCAATCAATCTCTCTCTCTCTTTCTCTCTCTCTTCCCCTTCCTCTAAAAATAAAGATAAATAAATGATATATCCTCAGGTGAGAATTTAATTTAAAAAGGAAGAAAAACAATGCACAATGCTAGTAATAAATCACTTAAAAGTGGCTTTAGTTGTCTCAAAGCCTCATTTTATTTTTTTGATTTTTTATTGTTTAAAATATTACATATATTAGTACATATATCTCCTTTTTTCCCCCCATTGAACTTCCCTCAAGCCCTCCCTATCCCCTGTCGCATACCCTCCTCCCCCAACCCCAGTGTCTTGTGTCCATTGGTGTGCTTATATGCATGCATACAAGTCCTTTGGTTAATCTATTTCCCTCCCTCCCCAACACTCCCCAGTCTTCCCGCTGTAATTTGACAAGTCTGTTCAGTGCCTTCCTGCCTCTGTATCTTTTTATTCATCAGGTTATAATGTTATTTTCCATAAATGAGTGAGATCATGTGGTATTTTTCTTTCATTGCCTGGCTTACTTCACTAAACATAATGCTCTCCAGGTTCATCCATGTTGCTGTAAATGGTAAGAATTCCTTCTTTTTTATGGCAGCATAGAATTCCATTGTGTAGATGTACCATGGTTTTCTGACCCAGTCTTCTGCTGATGGGCCCTTAGGCTGTTTCCAAACCTTAGCTATTGTAAATTGTGCTGCTATGAATACAGAAGTGCATATATTGATTGGTGTTTCTAGTTTCTTAGGATATATTCCTAGGAGTGGGATTTCTGGGTCAAATGGGAATTCCATTTTTAGTTTTTTTGAAGAAACTCTAACTGTTCTCCACAGTGGCTGCACCAGTCTGCATTTCCACCAGCAGTGCCTGAGAGTTCCTTTTTCTCCTCGTTGCCAACACTTGTCATTTGTTGATTTGTTGATGATTGCCATTCTGACAGGTGTGAGATGGTACTGCATAGTCATTTTGATTTGCATCTCTCAAATCATTAGTGACTTTGAGCATGTTTTCATATGTCTCTTGGCCTTCCTTCTGTCTTCTTTTGAAAAGATTCATTTTAGGTTCATTGCTCATGTTTTATTAGATCATTTATCTTCCTTTTATTAAGTTATATAAGTTACCTATAGATGTTGGAGATTAAACTTGTATCAGTGATAATATTTGCAAATATATTTTCCCATACATTGGGCTTTCTTATTATCTTGTTGAAGGTTTATTTTGCTGTGAAAAAGCTTTCTATTTTGATGTAGTCCCATTTGTTTATTTTTTCTTTAGCTTCTATTGCCCTAGGAGCAGTATCGGTGAAGAAGTTCCTTCGGCATATGTCTGAGATTTTGCTGCCTGTGGATTCCTCTAGTATTTTTATGGTTTCCCATCTTATGTTTAAGTCCTGTATCCATTTTCAGTTTATTTTTTGTGTGGTGTAAACTGGTGGCCTAGTTTCATTTTTTTGCATGTATCTGTCCAATATTCCCAACACCACTGTCAAGACTGTCTTGACTCCATTGTGTGTTCATGCCTCTTTTGTCAAATATTAATTGAGCATAGTAGTATGGGTCGATATCTGGATTCTCTATTCTATTCTATTGATCTATATGTCTGTTCTTAAGACAGTACCAGGCTGTTTTGAGAACAGTGGCTTTGTAGTACAGCTTGAAATCTGGTATTGAGATCCCATCTACTTTGTTCTTTCTCAGGATTGCTATTTGGGGTCTTTTTTTATTTCAGATGAATTTTTGGAGAGTTCTTTCTAGGTCTGTGAAATATGCCGTCGGTATCTTCATGGGGAGTGCATTAAATCTATAAATTGCTTTGGATAATATGGACATTTCAATGATGTTGATTCTCCCAATCCATGAACATAGTATGTTCTTCCATCTGTTTACATCTTCATCTCTTTTTTCAGTGTCCTGTAGTTTTCTGCATATAGGTCTTTTACCTCCTTAGTTAAGTTTATTCCTATGTATCTTAATTTTTTTGGTGCGATGGTAAACGGGATTGCATTTTTAGTCTCTCTTTCTATAAGTTCACTATTGGTGTATAGAAATGCCATATATTTCTTGGCATTAATTTTGTATCCTGCTACATTGCTGAATTCATTTATTGTCTATTAGTTTTTTGATGGAGTCTTTTGGGTTTTTTTATGAACAATATCATGTCATCTGAAAATAAGGACAGCTTTACTTCTTCTTTTCCAATTTGGATGCCTTTTATTTCTTCTTCTTGCCTAATTGCAATGGCTAATACTTCCAGTACTATGTCAAACAGGAGTGGTGAGACTGGGCATCCCTGTCTTGTTCCTGTTCTTAGAAGAAATGGTTTTAGTTTTTGCCCATTGAGTATGATGTTAGCTATGGGTTTATCATATATGGTTTTTATTATGTTGAGGTTTGATCCTTCTATTCCCACCTTGTTGAGAGTTTTTATCAAGAAAGGGTGTTGGATTTTGTCAAATGCTTTTTCTCCATCAATTGATATGACTATGTGATTTTTATCTTTCAATTTGTTTATGTGATGTGTCATGTTTATTGATTTGTGGATAATGTATCATCCTTGCATTCCAGGGAAAAATCCTACTTGGTCATGGTGTATGATCTTTCTGATGTACTGCTGGATCTGATTTGCTAGAATTTTGTTGAGGATTTTGGCATGTATGTTCATGAGGGATATTTGCCTGTAATTCTCTTTCATTATATTGTCTTTATATGGTTTTGGTATTAGGTTGATGCTGGCTTCAAAGAATGAGCTTGGAAGTGTTCCTTACTCTTTTTTTTTTTTTTAAATATACATTTTATTGATTTTTTACAGAGAGGAAGGGAGAGAGATAGAAAATCAGAAACATCGATGAGAGAAAGACATTGATCAGCCGCCTCCTGCACACCCACTGTGGAGATGTGCCTGCAAGCAAGGTACATACCCCCAACCAGAATCGAACCCGGGACCTTTCAGTCTGCAAGCCGACGCTCTATCCACTGAGCCAAACCAGTCTTGGCTGTTCTTTATTCTTGAATTTTTTGAAATAGTCTGAGGAGGATAGGTTATAGTTTTTCCTTGAATGTTTGGTAAAACTCCCCTGTGAAGCCGAAATCGGTTTGGCTCAGTGGATAAAGCATCGGTCTGTGGACTGAAAGGTCCCAGGTTCGATTCTGGTTAAGGGCATGTACCTTGGTTGTGGGCACATCCCCAGTTGGGGCTGTGCAAGAGGCTGCTGATCAATGTCTCTCTCTCATTGATGCTTCTAACTCTCTATCCCACTCCCATCCTCTCTGTAAAAAAATAAAATACATATTAAAAAAAAAAAAAAAACTCCCCTGTGAGACACTCTGGCCCTGGGCTTTTGTTTGCTGGAAGCTTTCTGATGACTGCTTCAATTTCTTAGATAGTCATTGGCCTATTAAGATGTTTAGATTCTTCCTGATTGAGTTTTGGAATGTTTCATTTATCTAGGAATATGTCCCTTTCTTTCAGATTGTCCAGTTTGTTAGAATAAAGTTGCTCCCAGTATTATTTAACAATCCTTTGTATTTCGGTGGGATCTGTTATTTCTCCTCTTTTATTTCTGTTTTTATTTGGGTCCTCTCTCTTTGCTTCTTGGTGATCCTGGCTAGAGGTTCATCAATCTTATTTATCCTTTCAAAGAACCAGCTCTTGGTATTGTTGATCTCTTATATTGTGTGTTTTATTTGTTTGTTTGTTTTTTGGTCTCAATGTTGTTTATCTCTGCTCTGATCTTTATTATTTCCTTCCTTCTGATTATACTAGGCTTTTCTTGTTGCTCTCTTTCTAGCACTTTGAGTTGTAGGATTAGGTAATTTATTAGCATTGTTTCTTGTTTTTTTGCAGTAGGCTTATAGAGCTATAAACTTCCTTTTCAAGACTGCTTTCATTGTGTTCCATAGATTTTGGATTGTTGTGTTTTCATTGCTATTTGTTGCCATGATGTTTTTTATTTTTTCTTTGATCTCTCTAGTAACCCAGTCATTGTTTAATAGCAATACAAAATATCAACACAATCAAGAGCTAGTTCTTTGAACATGCTGTTTAGTCTCCATGCATTTTATTTTTGGGGGTTGTTTTATTGTAGTTGATTTCCAGTTTTATGCCACTGTGATCTGAGATGCTTGATATAATTTCTATCTTCTTGAATTTGAAGAGACTTTGCCTATGACCCAACTTATGGTCTATCTTTGAAAATGACCCATGTGCACTTGAGAAGAATGTATATTCTGTGGCTTTGGGGTGAAATGTTCTGAAGATGTCAATTAATTCCATCTGGTCTAGTGAGTCATTTAGGATTGATGTTTCTTTGCTGATTTTTTGTTTAGAGGATTTGTCCAATGGTGAGAGTGTCATATTAAAGTCTCATACTATGATTGTATTGCTCTCAATCTCTCCCTGGATATCCTACAGGAGTATTTTTTATGTATTTGGGTGCTCCTGTATTGGGTGCGTATATGTTACCCAGAGTTATTTCTTCTTGTTGGATTGTTCCCTTTAGTATTATGAAGTTGTCTTCCTTATCTCTTGTTATGTCCTTCACTTTGTGATTTAATTTGTCAGATATAAGTATTCCTACCCCAGCGTTTTTTCATTTCCATTCACCTGAAAACTTTTTTCCATCCCTTCACCCTCTTTTTTTCCTGAGGTGTGCGTCTTTTTTCCTGAGGTGGGTTTTTTGTACACAGCAGAGATATGGGTCGTATTTTCTTATCCAATCCGTTACCCTATGTCTTTTCATTGGGGCATTTAATCCATTTACGTTTAAAGTTATTATTGATAGGTGATTATTTGTCGCCATTTTTATACTTTAGCCCTGTGTTTCTTCTTTGCTTCCTATTTCCTTTTTTTTTTTTTACAGCAGACCCTTTAGCATTTCTTGCATTGCTGGTTTGGTGGTAATAAATTCCCTTAGTCCTTTTTTGTCTGTTAAGCTCCTGATTTCACCTTCAATTTTGATTGATAGCCATGCTGTGTAGAGTATTCTTGGATTCAGACCCTTCCTTTGCATGACTTGGTATATTTCATTCCATTCCCTTCTGGTCTGATGAGTTTCTGTTGAGAAATCAGTTGCTAGTCTGATGGGGGTTCCTTTGTAGGTAAATTTCTGTTTCTCTCTGGCAGCTTTTAAGATTCTTACTATGTTGTTGGTGTTTGCCAATTTAATTATAATGTCCGTGGCTTTGGTCTTTTGGCGTTCATTTTGCTTGGGATTCTGTGAGCTTCTTGGATTTGTGTGGGTTTTTTCTTCCCTATATCTGGGAAGTTTTCTGTCATTATTTCTTCAAACAGGTTTTCTCTTCCTTGCTCAGTTTCCTCTCCTTCTGGAATCCCTATTATGCGGATGTTATTTTGTTTTGTGTTGTCCCAAAGTTCCCTTAGGCTCTCCTCCTGCTTTTTAATTATTTTTTCTAGAAGCTGCTCTACCTGGGTATTTTTTCCTACCTTGTCTTCCAGCTCTCTGCTTCTTCTAGTTTACTCTTGATGCTTTCTATGAGTTCTTTACAGTAGCAATGTCATTTTTCATTTCTTCTTGTTTTTTCTTCATTTCCTCTTGGTTCTTACACATATTGTTGAATTTGTCTTACATTCTTTTCAGCCACCTTTTGACCATGTCTCTGAATTCTTTCTCTGATAGGTTGCTTGCCTTCATTTTGTTTACTTCCTTTTGTGGTGATGCCTGCTTTTCTTTCATATGCCAGCTGTTTCTTTATCTCCTCAGAATCTCTCTTCTCTGAGTGGTTATGTAGTTCTCTCTCTCCTTTCCATAGTGGAGTGTAGAGTCCTCTGAATCAGCGTGTTTGCGCCAATTGGGAACTAGTGCTCTGGGGTTCACAGCTGTTCAGTGGGTTCCGCAGTTGTAGTTTTGCAGGCTTCCGATAACATCCACTTTTCCCTTCAAGATGGCATGGTCTCCGTATTTGAGCCGGTTGCTCCAGGAGGGAACCTAGCAGCTGTGTGGGCTGCCTGGTCAGGAGAGCCCTTTCCAGCAATTCCCCACCATTTCCTAAAGTATAGCTGTCACTCAACTCACCAACAAACACTCCCCATGGAACCCTCAGCTGTTCTTTCTATCTGCTCCGGGACAAGGCTCGGGACACGTCTGTCTATTCTGTCACCATTTTTTCCTCCTCAAACCCCCATTTTAGATAATTAAAACTTTTTAGCTGTCCTCTTGTTAGTCTAGAAGGAATTAGTAGTAAATTCTACTGTGTCAGATAAACAATTCAGCTCATCAATGAGAAAGGGCACTCTCTTGATAATCCCAAAGCATACTTTCTGACTATACTAGATTAATTCAGGAGTTGCCAAGAATGTATTGGGCCTTTCCCATGCTCCAATTCTCCCTTCCATCCTGTAAGCAGACTGTGAGACCTTGGGAACCTGACCAGCAATTCAGTCTAAGAAAGGCCAAAGAGAAACTGCTTCTAGATGGGAGCCTGGATTATAAACAGCTCTTGTTTTGATCTCACTACAGGCACACCCTCCTCCACTTGCATGTTTTTCTGTTTTCTGTATTCTATAAAACCTTATGTTGGGAAAGTCTAGGTGGCGGCAAACGAAGAGCAATGGTCTGTTGACTCTAGTGTGGCCTGTCCGTAGGCCAGATGGACTTAGTGGGACAACTTCTCTGGTGACAGCCAGTGTGGCAATAAACTTCATCGGTTGGCTGCCACCTGTGCACACATAAATCCTTATAAACCCATGTCTTTCACACTCAGTCCCCTAAATTATTTCTTTGGAATCCTTGAACAACACACAGCACTTTGTATAACATCTACTAAGATCTGAAGCACTCTTTTATATGGGGGCTCCACAGAAAGGTTGGGGAGCACAATCAGAAGGGGAGCTCTATAAGCACTTAGACATCTCAATATCCACTTCCCTAGCTTAGGACGACCTCAGATTGGCTGATGATTCTGGAAGATGATGGTGGCAATATTAAGGTCTTGAAAGTAAAACCAATTCATTCCAGCCATCCACTCATTCTTTTATTGTACCATACTGCACTGTGCTAGGGGCAGTAATTACAGAAACAAAAACAAAACAAAACAAAATGTGGTCTCTGTCCTTAGGAGTTTGCCATCTAGTGATGGTCAGATAAATAAAAGACAATACCACAATGTGACAAGTGTTTTAAGAGCTGTATAAAGTCCTGTGGTAATACTTCTTCAAAGAACCCAGAAAGCTTTCAAGGAAGGTGACATCTGAGATAGATTTTGAAGCATAAGTAGGATTTTACTAGGTGAAAAGAGGAATGGGAAGACATTCTAGGTAAAAACATGTGCAGAGGTATGACATGTGAGATTCTATGGCCAATTGTACTTTGGCTAGAACTTAGGACAGATGAAAGAGTGATAGTAAATAAAGCTAGAAAGGAAGGTAAGCTGAGGTCAAGGTGTCATGCAAAGAAGTTTGGACATTATCCTATCCCTATCAGTGATGGGGAATCACACAAGATTTAAAGCTGGTAATTTTGAAAATTAAATGCTTCAAACATAGAAAAAGGTGCAGAAAAAGAATATACTAAATGTCTATGTACCTAATATCCAACTTAAGAAAGCATTACAATTATCTTCCAAACCCTCCATGTATCTCTTCTTTTTTAAAATACACACATACACACACACTGAGTGGCCAGGTTATTATATATTATTATAGTGTACCAAACTAGTTGGGGGCCACATACCTCTTCTTGACTGCATATCTGTCACTCTCTTCCCCAAAGAGTCTCTTGATTTGGGAATTTATTATTCTTATAAGCTGTTTTACTCTTTTTACTAAATAACTTATTAATTTTTGTGTATTTTTAAACTTTTTGTGCATATTATCTTACGTTCTACAACTTACTTTTTTATTCAATATTATATTTGTAAGATTTTTATTGACTTGTGTTGTTCTAATCCAACTTCAGTGTTGCATAATATCCCACCGTATAAATATACCATAATCCATTCTACTGATTGAAATGTAGGTGATTTCCCACTTTCTTGGTAAGCAAGGCAAAACTGAATAAATGTCCCTACTTATATATCCCTGTGACCATTTGGGGGAGTGTCTTCAGGAAATATACTAGGAATGGAATTACTGTCATAAGGTTGGGCAACTTGCACTTAACTATTGCCAAATTGCCTGAAAAAATCATGGTAATAACATATACTCCCCACCAATAGTGTAAAAGATCTGTGCTTCTAAAATTCAACTCTAGTGATTAAATAAACGGAAAAAGTTGGAGATAGAGAATAGTTAGGAGGCTCTTGTAATGTGAGAGGTTATGAGGCCTTAAACTAAAATAGTGGTTGTCAACACAAGAGCTAGTGAATTTCCTTAACCTGGACAGATGTTACTTTGAAGTAAAATGATTTCTAAAAATGATGAACCACTTAAGAACTTTTAAAACTTATTTCAGAGAGGAAGAGAGGGAAAGATAGAAACATCAATGATGACAGAAATCATTGATCAACTGCCTCCTGCATGCCCCACATGGGGATCGAGCCCACAAATTGGGAATCTAATCATGACTTCCTGGTTCATAGGTCTACATTCAACCACTGAGCCATGCCAGTAACGCAGATGAATCGCTTTTATCAATATGGGGGCAAATGTTACACAGAAATTATTTTTAGTTACTCAATTATTGAAAAACTTTTAAGTAAGTTTGGACAACTTAAATGTTTAACTCTACTTTTTCAACTGCAAATTATATTAAATCTAAATAGAGATAAAATATTTCCAATGAAAAGACATCACCTGAGTTGACATATGCTTTATCAGATTGAGGATATGCTCTTCTATTCCTAGCATTATGAAAATTTTTATTAAGAACAGATGTCATGCTCTGGCCAGTTTGGCTCAGCAGGTAGAGCGTCGGCCTACGAACTGAAGGGTCTGGGGTTCAATTCTGGTCAGGGGCACATGCCTGGGTTGCAGGCTTGATCCCCAGGTGGGGGGTGTGCAGGAGGCAGCCAATCAATGGTTCTCTCTCATTTTCTGGCTCTCTCTCCTTCTCCCTTCCTTCCTGAAATCAAAATAAATATATTTTTTTAAAAAAGAAAAGATGTCAAATTCTGCATTTCCTAATGACTTGATAAACAAACAAAAACCCCAAACAAGGCATTCTTGCAAATATACACGTTACGTCTGGAAAAATAACCAAAAAGGGAGGGAATTCTTGCTCTAGCAGAAAGCTCTTGTTTCCAAGGTCAGACAGAAGGAAGAACATCAACCTTAACTAAAGTCAAGGCCACCAGTCTCTAGTGGGCAAGTGTTCTCAACAGACCCATTTGGTTTAGTGCCTCCTCCTTCCTAGAGTGACTTCCATGACATCACCAGAAGGAGGGAACACTTCAGAAACTCTCCAGAAAATGATGGGTGGTCAAGTCCTGGAGCTTTTCAAAGGATCTATAGTAGGAACATAGTTATTCTGGTCATACTAGAGGCCCAGTGCACAACATTTGTGTACTGTGGGGAGAAGAGGGGTGTTCCCTCAGCCTGGTCTGTGCTCTCTTGCAGTCTAGTCAAGGCAGACATTCCCCCAAGGGGTCCTTAGTCCTGCCACTTGCCAGCCATGAGCCAGGCTTCTTGCTGAGCAGTACTCCCCCTGTGGGAATGCACTGACCACCAGGGGGTTCCTGCATTGAGCATCTGGCCCCTGGTGGTCAGTGCGTGTCATAGTAACTGGTTGTTTTGCATAGTAGCCTTTTATTATATAGGATTCTATTTTAAAAACAAGAAGATTGCACCCTGGACTTCAGATGTTCTTCCAAAGTCTTAATTGCAATGATACCCTATGAAATCTTGCCATGTGGTACTCTCAATGCCGTCTGGAGCTAAGAAGTTGTTATACATAAAATACATAAGTAACTATGATTAGTTAAGAGTTAGCTAAGATGGATCTGCATTTCCCAGCTAAATGAAGTACTGTCTGTTTACTATGAATAGTCAGTACATTGCACTTTAAATCCCTTCGGGATGGAAGGGGCACAAAAATACAGGATTAAGATATGATACACAGCTGACATAAGCCCTTACCTCATAGTGTTTCATTATCACCTATTTATCCAGTTAAAAATGTTAAATGTCATCTTATGATTTCTCTCCCTACTAAAATTTATTATTTTTACTAAGTTAATTACAGCTTTATAATTACCATTTGCTGACCCTGCAAGTATTAGTGGACATGTTAAGTCAGAAAAAGAAAACAATAAGCCACTTGATATAGATGGCTATGAGAAAGTCCCATTTCTGATTAAATTAGTTTAATTGAACCCTGAACAAAATGATTAGAATGCTGTTCCGACAGCAGACTTCATCTAGCATATATGCATTGTTTATCACATTAGAAGAAGAAGGACAGAATTTTTGTAAACAGGGGTACAAATCAATATGAGGTTTTAACAGATGGAGTCTTGGTTGGGAGCCACAGCAGCCCCTTCAGGTCCAGTGCTGAAAATCACTCAACTGGAAACACTGAAAGACCCAGAGACACTTGCTCTGCAAGTCATTTAGGGAGTCAGCATCTTGCTAAATGTAATCTTCCCAGTCTGGGTCAGAATGATGGCCACACATCTGCTCTGGGCAGTCAGCAGTTAGCACACTAAGCTGCTGCAGCCACAGAGCTATCCTGAATATTTCCCTGCAAGTGATGCAAGACTACCATTATATAATTTCTCGCACTGAGATATTTTTAGAAATATTGAGTAGATATTGAATAGCTTGGCATTCAGGGAGGTGCTTCAAGTTGGACATATAAAGCAAACACTCTACACCAAGTTTAGAACATTGAAGACCTGGGGGAGAGGGGCCAAGAGGCGCAGCAGCTATCAGCATTGGTTTAGCATTTGTAGTTCACCTATCCCTGATATGGCGCAAACCTGACTTAGACACCCATAGTGTGGCCATGCTTTTTGTTCCAGTCCAAATGCAGAGACTTATAGAAGTTGTCTCTGAAGTCAGTTCTGGGACACAAATATCCCTGGCATTCTTCTGTATCTTATAACATTTCAACAGTGGAAGGGCCCAGACAGAAGAAATACATAAAGCTCTAAGATAAAAATTAAATTCATAGAAAACCCAAATGATTGGATTCAATCCATAAATTGGGGAAATATTCTCTTTTCTATGTCTGATGGCTATCAACAAGGTACAAGAGCTTCTTAACTGATTTCCTTCTTAAAACAACCCTCTCATTAGTATACAGGTTTATATAATACTAACACCTAAGGAACACCACAGCTCACCCTCCCATTGCTGCTTCCTTGGGATTTGAAAGCAACATGAGGAAAATCCAAATCCTTCAATTCTACTTCCTGTTACTAAAATTATTTTCAAAAAAATTGCCACATATAAAGTATGGTAGTAATAATCAAAAATTGAATTTCTTTCCCCTCTCCCTGAAGACCCCCCCTGCCCACCCTAACTTTAAAATTAAGGTAAAGTCCACACAATTTTATCCTTCTTAGTGTAGAGTCTACAGGTTTTGAAAAATGCACACAGTCATGTAATCAATATCACAATCAAGATACAGAACAGTTCCTTTACCCATAAGGTTCCCCTGTGTCCCTCCTCCTCACAAGTCTAGTCCCTGGCTGATCTGAATTCTGTCCCTACAATTTTGCCATTTCCAGAATGTCATAAACATAGAATCAGACATTATGTAGCCTTCTGAATCTGGTTTCTTTCATACTACATAATGCAATTGAATTCGTTGTTACCTGGTTCTATGTATGCTATTTCTATAAAACAGTTATATATTTTCCCAATGGAATAGCTGTGATGCTATATTTGTGATGTTTCTCTTCCTGGTCCATCTATATCACTTTTTTTGCTCTCCTGGGTATAAGAAACATCCCAAACCATTATTACTTACACATTTCATTAAGACGTTGTTTACTTTTAGCCCTAACTCATTAATAAAAATGCTAAATATGCCCAATTTCCTC
Source organism: Lasiurus borealis (assembly GCA_004026805.1). Lineage (NCBI taxonomy): Eukaryota > Metazoa > Chordata > Mammalia > Chiroptera > Vespertilionidae > Lasiurus > Lasiurus borealis. The sequence continues at coordinate 42,221 of PVJN01007618.1, read as the reverse complement.
AACATCCTACAACATCTTAGAAAACAACACTCATTCCCAAACCACACACACTACCATTTATTTTACACTTGATTTACAGTACACATCAGTAGCTTCTCCTCTATATTTTTAATCAATTTTCAGTGGAGACAATAATTTTCAGTATATTATCTTTAATAACTACAGGAAAACCAGAGCTTTCTCCAATTCATTTGCAGTTAATGTACTTTCTGGACATCACAGACACGGAGAAGGAGCAATAGAAAACAAATTCAAAAAATTTGAAGTGTTACTAACACCAGTCTAAAAGTAACATTAGGCTTTGTCCTCTTTCAACAGTGTCCCATTCTAAAAACAGTCTTTCAAATATATGCTGTATTAATTAAACCACAGAAGGGGGGGGGGAGAAAGTCAACTAATTAACATACAAAGCAATGGTATGGCCTAATTAATCACCATGAAGAGCAATCGAATAAAATATTATACATTTCTATGGAGCAATTTAATCTGGCAAGTAATTAATCACAGAAACACTAAGCAAAACAAATGGATTTCCCTTTAAGGAAGTCACATTTATCATCTGTAATGTATCCCAAACTCTAATTTGTTATCCGACTCAAAATTGTCCAGCAGACAATGAAGTGTCAGCTGTAGTAGAACATGCTTTCTGGTGAAAAAGAAGAACATTGAGTTTTTCAAGTCAAGTTAGAGTCCCTGAGCTAAAGGTTACAGGGCAGAGGTACATGGCAATAGGCAGGGAGATCTTTTTTTTTAAAGGTATAGAGGTCTTAACCTCAAGCATTCTAAATCTAGGTCAGTTTAGTCAAACCCATAGATAATTGCTAAATTACTCATTTAAAAAAAGAAAAGAAAAAGAAAAGAAACACTTAGCATTAGGAGGGACAATTATAGGTCACAGATATTACCAAAATGCCAAAGAGAGGACCCTCAAAGACTGACAACAGAGATAAACAGCTTTTGATCTTCAGAATAAGCAAAGTGGGGAGGGGCACATTTGAATGCAGTGAAATTTAACTCAAAGAAATCTTTACTCCTTCCTTCTGTCTTTAAACAATGGCCCACTTTCCCTGAGCCCCAACAGCTTTAACTGTTTGAAGAAGTCAATAGGCTGAGTTTCTAAATGACTTCAATTTTCAAAGATAGAGGGACACACATTAGCTAAGAAGGTACAAAGGCTATCTTCAGAACTCCTTCTTCCCAACTACCCTTTATGTTTAGCTATATATGAACTGTTCATCCTCCCTCCTTTTTTCTTTTTCTTTCTTTCTTTTTTTTACCAAGAAATCTCATGGCACTATAAGCCTTTAATATTCCTATCTCTTGCCTGGCTGACTGTGGACCAGTGGTTGAATGTTGACCTATGAACCAGGTGGTCATGATTCAATTCCTGGTCGGGGCATATGCCCAGGTTGCGGGCTCCATCCCCAGTGTGGGGCATGCAGGAGGCAGTGATCAAAGATTCTCTCTCATCATTGATGTTTCTATCTCTTGCTGCCTCTCCCTTCTTCTCTGAAATCAATAAAATATATTTTAAAATGTTCCCATCTCTTCTTGATTTTTTTTTTTAAGCAAACTCCTATAGATTAAAGCACTTGAGAGAGCCCAGGCATCTGTTGGCTGTAAACAAAGTGGTTTTCTCTTTACTGACCTGCTCGACCTCCAATGCTGGATCCCATGAAACATTCAATACTTATACAACTACAAAGGGAAAGTTGTGCTTTTCACAATTCCACCCTGACTGGTGGAATTACAACTTGAAAAAGCTGTTGTAGATATCCTCTTTGGTCCAGGACATTTTCCTCTAGATTTTAACCCTTGCCCTCCTTCAAACCATTTTGCTCTATTATCCTTGGCTCTGTTATTCAGAGCCATTGACATGTATCTGAACTCTTCTACTCTGCCTGGCCCTTTCGTCCATTTCTCTTTTGTGGAGTCTGCTTAGAAATGCTGTTCAGTACTTGACTCATAGCCCATTCCAGATCAGGCCCAGCCAATTGGAATCCTCACTTGTTTAAGAGAGCAGACCTCTATGTTTGTGGATCTATGTTTAACAAACATTCACTGAACACAGACACTGTGTTACCTGGATGAGTAAAGCATGGATGTTGCCTGCTTTAAACAAGCTCACAACCTAGTAAAGAAGACAAATAGACAAGCAGGTTTGGCCCTAAGAATGAAGTGATACTCAACATGTACTATTTCAGGAGGTAAGCTGATAAGATGGGGAAGGACATCTAAGTCAAGGAGGCATGATGATGTATAAAACAGTTTGTTCAGAAAACTCTATGTTTTCTCCAGAGAACTGTAGGTAGTCTGGCATAGCTGCAGTGAGGATAGAAATTCCAGAAAGCATATTAAGAGTGGAAGTGTATGCCACACTATAATGCTTAATTTTTCTTCTGCAGCTATTGAGGAATCCAGTGAAGGAGGCAAGCATAGGAAGGAGAACAAGAGAGAGAGGAAGGAGCAGAAAGATAACAAGTAAGACTATAGGCTTAAAAAATACAACTGAAAAAGAAATGGGGAGAATGAATAAATTAACTGTGGTATAAAATAAAAATAATAAAATACTACTCAGCAATAAAAAGGAATGAACTAGGTATTTGCACACCCATGTTCATAGCAAATTATTCACAATAGTAAAAAATTGAAACCACCCAAGTGTCCATCAAAAGATGAAAAAATAAACAAAATGTGGTTTATATGTATAATGGAATGCTACTAGTCTTAAAAAGGAAGGGAATTCTGTCACATATGCCAACACAAATGAACCTTGAGGATATTATTCTAAGTGAAACAAATCAAAATTGACAAACAAATATTGTATGATTTCACTTATATGAGGTAAAGTAGTCAAATTCAAAGAAATGGAGGAGCTGTTAATAGGTATGGAGTTTTATCTGTCTGGATGAAAAAGTTCTGGAGATCTGTTGTAGAACAATGTGAATATACTTAACACTACTGAACTGAACTGTACATTTAAAAATGGTTATGATGGTAAATTTTTTGTTGTATGTTTCTCATAAGAATTTTAAAAATGTTTATTTTTTTTAAAGGACTGAACGAATATACACCATTAAATGGATGAATCTCAAAAATACTATATTGACTTCAAGAAGCCAGACACAAAAGAGGACATACTACATTTGACCCTTGAGCAACACAAGGGGTTAGAGGCATCAACCCCCACATGGTAAAAAATCCATGTGTAATTTTGAACTTCCCCAAAACTTAACTACTAATAACCTATTGTTGACTAGAAGCCATATCAATAACATACACAGTCAATGACTACACATTTCATATTACATGTATTATATAGTACGAGAGGCCTGGTGCATGAATTCGTGCATGGCAGGTGGTCAGTGCGCGTTCATAGCAACAGGTCTTTACAGTTGTTTGATCATAATGGTCACTTAGGCTTTTATATGTACAGATATTCTCACAATAAAATAAAATAGAGAAAAGAAAATGTTATTAAGAAAACCATAAAGAAGAGAAAATATATTTACAATATTTATTGAAAAAATCTATATAATAAATGGGTCCACACAGCTCAAACCTATGTATACAAGTATGCCAAGTGTCAACTATATATGTTTATATGAAGTTCAAGCAAAATTGAATGGTGAACACACAAGACAATATACAGATAATGTATTACAGAATAGTATACCTGAAACATATCATTTTAGTAACCAATGTCACCCCAATAAATTAAGTTAAAACTAGAGGATCATAAACACACACACACACACACACACACACACAAAGATAGCAAAACTAATTTATGGGAAAAGAAGTCACAAAAGTGTATAGTTCAGAGGAGAAGGGGATTGGTTGGGAGACTAGGTAAAAAAGGTGAAGGGATTAGGAGTACAAATTGGTAGTCACAAAATAGTCACAGAGATATAAAATACAGTATAGGGAATATATAGCCACTACTATTATAATAATTAAATACGGGGCCAGGTAGGTACTGCAGATATTGAAGAGAACACTTTGTAAAGTATATGATTGTCTAATTACTATTCTGTGTACCTGAAACTAACACAAAATAATACTGAATATAAACTGTAATGTTAAAATACAATTAAAAAGAAAAAGAAAGAAAAACCTAGTTGGTGTGGTTCAGTGGTTGAGCATTATTAACCCATGTACCAAGAGGTTGCTGGTTTGATTCCCGGTTGAGACACAAGCCCAGGTTGCAGGCTTGATTCCTCATGGGGCCATGCAGGGGGCAGCCAATCGATGTTTCTCTCTCATCAATGTTTCTCTCTCTTCCTCTCTCTCTCTCTCAAATCAATAAAAACATTATTTTCTAAAAAGAGAGAGAGAAAGAAAAATGTAAAAGCTAGAAAGGTACTGTCATGGTTGTCCTTAAAAATGACACATATAAAAACAAGTGCATAATTCCAGGAAGAAAAAGGTCATGGAGGAACTTCAGGAGTGATGGAAATGTTCTGTCTTAATCTGGATGATGATTACATAGGTACAATGTTGTCGAATTAAATGCTTAAGATATCACACATATATAATAGCTCAATTAAAAAGAAACAAAGATTGGGTTTTGGTGAATTTGCAACATTCTTTTTTTTTTAATCCTCAACTGATTCTTCTTGTTGTTGTTTTGAGAGAGAGAGAGAGAGTGAGAGAAGGGGAAGGAAGAGAGAAATACTGATGTGGGAGAGAAACATCAGCCCAACTGGGGATGGAATCCGCAACCTAGCTTATGTGTACTGACTGTGAATCAAACCAGCAACCTTTTTGGTGCATGGGACAACATTCCAACTAACTGAGCCACCCAGTCAGGACAGCATTCTATTCTTTTTTTTCTTTTCAATATGTATATGTGTATGTATATACAGTGGTACCTCGAGATACGAGTGTCCTAACATACGAGATTTTTGAGATACGAGCCGTTGAGCGAGCGATTTTTGCTTTGAAATATGAGCAACATTTGAGATACGAGTAATCGCGTGGATCGGCCGCCTGCACACGACCCACCAGTTTACTGCGACTAGAGCGTCTCATAGTTTCCCACGCCTCAAGGTTACGGAACGAATTAAACTCGTATCTCGAGGTACCACTGTATGTATGTATGTATATATATATATATATATATATATATATATATATATATATATACATTTATTAATTTCAGAGAGGAAGAAAGAGGGAGAGATAGAAAGAAACATCAATGATGAGAGAGAATCATGGATCAGCTGTCTCCTGCATGCCTCCTACTGGAGATCGAGCCTGCAACCTGGGCATGTGCCCTTGGTCAGAAATGAACCTCGGATCATTCACTCCGCAGGATGATGCTCTATTCCTGAGCCAAACTGTCTATGGCAACATTCCTTTTCTTGAGATGAGTGGTTCACAGGCTCATTTTAGGATTGACCTTTATTACAATCATATATTAATATACTAAGGACTCATATAGCACTCTTCAGAATTTATCAAATAGTTCATATTTTTAAAGTAGGAAATTAGTTCAGATTAAGTGGCCAAAAGGAACAGATTTTAATCCATCCTATCTAAATCCCATCTAGTAAATTTTTCCTTAAGAATGATGCGTTTAGAAATCTTTTGTCTCCTTCTACCTCAAATGAGCTCCAACTACAGATGGCTATTCCCACTGCCTTTACAGAGGTGTCACCAAAATGAATGCAGGAGAGGGGAGACCAATGAGAGCCAGCTGTCTCTGGAACTCCCTTGAGATTGAGAATTCTCATCATATAAAAATAGTGTCAGCCGAAACCGGTCTGGCTCAGTGGATAAAGCGTAGGTCTGTGGACTGAAAGGTCCCAGGTTCGATTCTGGTCAAGGGCATGTATCCTGGTTGCGGGCACATCCCCGGTAGAGAGTGTGCAGGAGGCAGCTGATCGATGTCTCTCTCTCTCATCGATGTTTCTAACTCTCTATTCCTCTCCCTTCCTCTCTGTAAAAAATCAATAAAATATATTTTTTTAAAAATAGTGTCAAATAAGAAGAGAAAAATTAATGTTCTTTGGTATATAAGATAGTGAAAATACCTGTCAGCACACCCTCTGTTTGACATTCCACTCACGTATTATTGGTTTTAAAAGAAATTATATAGAAACCAATTAGAACAAAAATATCTCATTAAATCTCCTACAACAGGAGCCCACTTTGCTAAAGCATGCACAATATCTGGGCTCCAGAGAAAAATATATAATCAAGGTAAAAATTAATCAAAACCTACATAAAAAGAACAGCAAGAGACAGTTTAAGAAGAAAATCTTTCCTCAGTGTTAGAAATTCCTAAATTCTGGTCACTGAGTGCATAATTCTGCTTATTATTTTCTTCTACAATGTAACAGTCTATTTATAATTAGGCTGATATCACAGTAAAATGACAGTGTGATGCACACAATTCATTTAACAATTAATCTACTGGAGCTAAAAATTTTTACCATGTCATTAATTGCCTGCTTAAAATGCTGCCTCAGTTTTGGTTCTAGATTATCACACACCTTTAAAAACCCAGAGGAAATGTGATGCAGAAGGCAAGGCTTATTTAGGGGAGAAATAGCAGGTAGCATTGAGCTTCACACTTTTCTCCCAATGGACCCAAACACAGAAGAGGCTTCATGGTGACCACCAAGCTTACTACTGACTAAAGGAGCATCTTCTTTCTCAGTAAAGCTCTCACCCCCACCCTCACCACAAACTGCCCTTTTAACTGTCCTTTATCTGTCTGTCTTTATTTCTCAGTATAAGCTATAATCTTTCCTCCTCTTCCTCCCCCTTTCCCACCCACTTCCCCTCCTCCTCTTCTTTTAATATTTCAAGTGGTAAACCTCTCCAAAGGGGTTTTGGGAGAGTAGGAGAACAGAGAAAGACTGGAACTATTCTATGAAGGTTGTCATCTCTGATTTCTCTATAAAAAGATTTTATTTTTCCAGTCTGGCTCTGGTTGACGATTTTCCACCCACAAATGTATTCTTTACAAAGAGCTTTGCAGTTGATTCTTAGGGAATTGTTTCAGTCTTCAAGTCCATTTTATTTAACGGCAGCAAGCCAAAACTCAGCGAGAGGAAAGATTGTTCCCAAATCATCCACCAGAGTCAGGATTAAATAAAAGCACCTGAATAAAAATTTAGAACACATATTTACCAAAAGTGCTGCTGGTGCAAAACTGCAAAGGAAAACTAATACATTATACGACATAATTAGGCCTCAAAATATATCCTAATAGCCTTGGATGATGTGGCTCAGTTGGTTGGAGCACCTTTCCATACACTAAAAAAGATTGTGGGTTCAATATCATGTCAGGTCACATACCCAGGTTGTGGGTTCAATCCACGTCAGGGCGCTTATAGGAGGAACCAATTGATGTTTCTCTCTCATATCGATGTTTTTCTCCCTTTCCCTTCCTCTCTTTAAAATCAATAATAACATATCTTCAGCTAAGTATTAAATATATATATACATGTATATATATATATATATCCTAATAAACTAGAACAACAGGTTGCAATGAATTAGATATATTTAATAAGGTTAAGGTTATAGAGTTTCATTTAGGTTAAAGAAAAAAAAATCAATCGGAGATGTTCAGGAGATTCACCAAAACAGTAATATTAGTAGTAGCTATCTCTGAATTGAGAAAGTTTAGATGACCTTACTTTACTTTATTCTTTGCACTCTTCTGTATTATTTAAAATTTCTATAGTATTAAAAAAAAAAAAACAACTCTACCACAAAGCACAACATTATTACCAATTAAATAATTACAGGATGGGAGAGAGAGCTTGATAGTAGGTCACTTTAAGCAGATTTACAGGTTTTAAAATATATTTTATTGATTTTTCACAGAGAGGAAGGGAAAGGGATAGAAAGTTAGAAACATCGATGTGAGAGAGAGAAATCGATCAGCCGCCTTCTGCATGCCCCTCCTGGGGATGTACTCGTAACCAATGCACATGCCCTTAAGCGGAATCGAATCTGGGACCCTTCAGTCTGCAGGCAGGCCGAGGCTCTATCCACTGAGCCAAACCGGTTTCGGCTGATTTGCAGGTTTTAGTAGGACCCAAGCTTGTTATGAAACAACAATGCAAGTCAACTACTGAAAAATACATGTAATTGGAGGCTGCAAATAAAATGCCCATATCTCAGGTGCTAATAGTCTCCCTATAATTTAAGCCATTCAGATTACATTTGGATCTCATTTTAGATGTTATTCAATCCAATAAACATTTACTGAACGCTTATTTAGTACAAGGCACACCCTAACACCATACTTGTAGGAGGTAAATTGAGAAGTTAGGATATGACTTTTAAAAAAATCACAGTAGCCAGAGATTTTGAAACTATGTCATATGAAGAACAACTGAGGGAAGAAAGGATGTTTTGCCAACAGAATGGCAATCATATACATGTTAACCCCCTAAAGAAGTTCACATATAGAAGACAGGAACATTTTGGTGTTGCATCTGAAAAAAGAAATAGAATAAATAGGTTCAGGTTATGAAGAGGAAAATTCCAACATGAGAAAGAAATTCTCATCCCTTAAAAAACTGAATAGAATATAGCCTAAAATATTAAGAACTACTTTACTAAGTGTTCAAGCACTTAGTAAAAATATCAATGGATGTTACCTAACAGCATTGGGAAGAAGACCAGGGTAGATGGCCTCTTAGGTTCTTTCAATTTTTAAGGTACCGTGACCCAGGCACTGCTAATCTGCAAGATCAAAGTCCAATAAAAAAAAGAGGAGGTATGGTACCTTAGCCATTCTGGTGTAAATCTGAGAATTTAGAGTGATGAAGCTTCTATGGAGCCAAAAACACGTCTCTTGTTGTTCACAATAATCCAGACACCTAAACTTTCATCTGCTGAAGAGGTGCCTGTTTGGGTTTGCTGATAGGATGGTATATTACTACTCAATAGTAATGGCTTTTTCATCCCATTAGCAGGTTAACAGTCTACTTGTTCAACATGGTTAGAATACCTGAGCTATGTGACCAGAGTTTGGCCTGATTTGGGGAAAGATAGACAAAAATAAGGGATAAGATAAAAAAACTGCCCACTTTTTTAAAAAATATTTTTTATTGATTTTTTTACAGAGAGGAAGGGAGAGGGATAGAAAGTCAGAAACATCGATGAGAGAGAGACATCGATCAGCCGCCTCCTGCACGCCCCACACTGGAGATGTGCCCGCAAGCAAGGTACATGCCCCCGACCGGAATCGAACCTGGGACCTTTCAGTCCGCAGGGCGATGCTCTATCCACTGAGCCAAACCGGTCTCGGCAAAAAAACTGCCCACTTTTAAAAAGACTACTTTATAAAGTAACCTAGATATAAGATAAAAAAGGGAAAGGAATTAGGGACCTAAACGATGCCTATTGTTCCCATTTTTGGCTAAGCTTTTTGTAAATTACAATTAGAAACCAACAGTTTGTGAAATAAACCATGGTTAAATGGATACCTATCCTACCTTAAAAAAAAATCAGTTGAGGAAGATTAAAAAGTTCTGGAGATGGCTGGTAGTGATGGTTGCATAACTATGTGAATGTCCTTAATGTAATAAAACTGTAAACTTAAAAATGGTTAAAATGGTAAATTTTGTTTTATATTTTTCAATCCTTAAAAAAAAAAAAAAATCGACTCTAGCCGGTTTGGCTCAGTGAATAGAGCGTTGGCCTACGAACTGAAGGATTCCATTCAAGAGCACATGCACAGAGTGCAGGCTCGATCCCCAGTGGAGAGGATGCAGGAGGCAGCCAATCAATGATTCTCTCTCATCACTGATGTTTCTATCTCTCTCTCCCTCTCCCTTCCCCGCTGAAATTAAAAAATAATAATAATAATAAGAAGAAGAAGAAGAAGAAGAAGTAGAAAAAGACTCCAGTGGAATTTCAGGTTGAGGTAAGCAGGTTTCATACACTAAAGTTACACTCACCTAAAACCACAGTAGACCCAACTAAAAATCTTAATATTCTATAACACATATCTGAGTCTCCTAAATCAAGACTTCTTTACTGCACTGCAATTCACCAAGCCCAGCTATGACCTAATGCAAAACCTCACTTTGTAGCATAAACCAAGTTAAGGCAAAACAGATTAGCCACATGGTTTTTTTTCATTTCTAACTGTAATCCTATGAGATTAGGCAACAGCAACCATCAGAATAATATGTAATGCTCCTACTCATTGGAGAAACAATATAACAGCACCCTCATTTCAGTGCTTTTTTTTTTAGTCTGCATAGTGCTTTTCATTCTCCATAAAAGGAGATCAGCGGGTCTGATTAACAAAATAAAGGTCATTACTGACAAATTCTAATCTAGGGGATAATCTGAGCCTGTCTGCCATTTTAGAACAGGCAACTGGAATAAGAGACTTTGTTCCTGTATTTCTTGCTAATTGAGTCATCAGCCCAATGCCTCGGCTCCTATTCACTTTAATCCATATTTACTTTTCAGTAGACTAAGTTGCAACCTTCAGCTGAAGTGCCTGGCATGGAACTGCTACTCTTCCCACTCATCAGTATCACTTGTGATAAGAGAGCTGTGACTAATATTGTAGCACAAACAGGTGCATGGGTAAGAGGGCTTGGGGGGACTTTGAGTGACTGAGCCCTCACATTCCCTTTCCAACTTTAACTCTGTGGCCATCAACAGTCAGTGTGTTTTCTCTGATCACTGCCAGAGGGGTTTTATTCTGTGACATTCAGAACTCTATGCACAACCTTCTCCAAAAGATGTTAACTCCCCCAGGTAGAGGCCGCTGAGAGCTATTGCTGCTTTGCCTCCCCAGCAGAGTATACACTGAAAGCTTTTCTTCTCCTTTTTTTTTGAGGGAGTATTTTTTTAGAGTAAAGGAAAATAGCTACATAAGCAAATAAGCAGGAAATGGGAGGTGGAGGGAAGGCTCCTTTGCATTAAAACAAAAAAGACCATGGAGTAAGCAAGGTTAATAAGAGGCAAATTCATTAGGTGAACAATTAAGAGATTTACAAAGAAATGCACTGAAGTCTTATTCCAAACCCTAGGCTTGTCACTAACCATAGCAATATCGAAAAAGACATTCTTGAGCCCTACCCTGTTTGGCTCAGTGGACAGAGCATCGGCCTCTGGACTGAGGGTGCCTAGGTTTGGTTCCAGTCAAGGGCACAGGACTGGGTTATGGGCTCAATCCCCAGTAGGGGGCGTGCAGAAGGCAGTCAATCAATGAGTCTCATCATTGATGTTTTTAACACTCTCTCCCTCTCCCTTCCTCTGTGAAATCAATAAAAAAATATATTTAATAAAATAAAGAATAAAAAGTCATTCTCGAAGAAAAAGTAAACACATTCCAAATAAAGGAGAAAATTAATATGTTAATCAAAGAGTTCAAATTTTATCCAAATTAAGAAAATTACAGATCAGGAAAAAAATCTATTTGCAGTGATTTAGCCTCTCCTTCTGAGAGCAATCAGAGAATAGGATTGTGAATCTGGCACTAATAAAATGTTCATTAAGTGAAAAGCATTAAAATGTTAACTTGAAGAGATTCATTACAGATTTCAAATTACTTATGTTGAAAATAGCTTGATTAGATGAAGGTCAAATTTTAGTCTAACATTTTTCTTGTTCTCTTTTGACTCATTCGTCAGCAGACGTCAATAGGACCCCAATAAAGGAGCCCGCTAAGTGGTAGCAGGATATATTTAGCACAGAAGTCTCCAAGCAAAACTTCCCAAATGTTTTCTCCTTTCCATCCCTGTACATGTTCCCTCCCTTCAAACTCCTCTCCCTCCCCCGCCCCTCTGCCCCACTACACACACACCAGAGTGCTCTTTTGTGGACTAGTAAATCTGTGAAGACAGCTGCAGTAACCATTATACCAAGTAGAATTTTAAAGGTGGAGCTGTATTTTACTTTTCTTGTGGCAAAGCAATGGAACAACCCTCCTATGGGGAGGAATAAACACAGAGCTCTGTATGTTAATGACATCAGGTGTTCCCACAAAAATAGCACTTTCTAAGCAGCTGCATTTTAAGAATACCTCTGAAGGATCAAATAGGAAGAGAGAGACAAGTTGTTTAAATACAAATAACTTTGACAATTAAAGAACTAACATGACTAAGCGGAGGAAAGACAAGCGAAAAGCAAACAGTCTGACACTTGAGCAAATTTAGGACTGCAAACATGTGGGAGTACTTTTAACTTTCACTATCAGAATCTAAACCCCAAAGAACAGAAAGGCCCGCAGCCTTTTACCTACTGCTGAGATACTGTGTTACAGTTGCCATCAGATGTACTTTATTCCAGAAAATTCCAAAGGCATAATTTGTAGCTGTCATCAACTAGCAAATCAGTCTCAGAGGTCCTCCCAGCTGTTACATGTCTGAAAGTTTCACATGTAATCCAATCCCTTCCCATGGCTATCAAAGAACTTAGTACTGGCGAGGTGGCTAAGAGATGGTTTGCTCTGCCCTAGAAATCCTTTCCAGGTGTGGGATCAGCACAAATAACTTTATGAACAACAGAAGTAAATGTTATATACCATCACAATATTACTCCTAAACCTTTATAATCAACTTGGCAGCAAAAGGTTTAATGTATCACAGTATCCTTGGGAGATATTTAACCCACAGGTCCAAATTTCTAACAGTCTCCTGTTTTCTAAATCATTCAAATTTAATAGTGTCACGGATGTACAATACAACCTCAGAAAAAAAGAAAAGGAGCATAAAAAGGCAGCACTCATTAACACTGGCTCAGTGGAATAGAGACTTCTTAGGCATATCACTTTTTTGCCCTCAGCCTAGAAAAGAAAACTCCCTGGACCATCCTTATACAAAGCATCAAAATCAAGCCACACAAAAAAAGCAAAATATCTCAGGGTAACATCTCAACTTTTATAGAAGGGACAAATGAAGACATATTTAGGAAACATTCTAAGGAAAGCTCAACATGGTAAACCTGAAAAATGGTATGGCAATTCCTCAAAAAAATTAAACAAAGAATCACCATTTGACCCACCAATTCTAATTCTCAGTTAATGCCCAAAAGAAGAAAAGCAGATACTGCACAGATGTTTGTACACCCATGTGCAAATACCCAAAATCACAATAACCAAAAGGTGGAAGTAATTGTTTGGGGATTCATCAATGGATGAGTGAATAAACAAAATGTGGCACATGCATGCAATGGAATATTAAATATTTAGCCTAAAAAGGAAGGAAATTCTGACACGTGCTACATCAGGAGTGAACCTTAAAAACATTAGGCTAAGTGAAATGAGCAGTATTTTTATAGTTTACTAAGTGCCTTCATATACATTACATCGTGTAATTCTCACAACCATTCCCTATGAAACAGTTGATATTGCCATGATCTCCATTTCATACGTAGTGAACGGAGTTCCAGAGAAGGTAAATAATTTGCTCAAGGTCACACATTAAAAGACAGAAACAAAAAATCCAGTTTCTCTAACTGAAATATCCATACTCCTTTCAATTATCATGCTGAGTTTTATGTTTACCTTCACGGAAGCCTTTGATGCAACTCTCCAGAAGGAGGCAGTGTGGTATAGAACAGGAGTGGGGGCCCATTTATTTTGTCTGGCCCTCCAAGGCATTAGGAGCGAGTTCATTCAATGTTTGATAATATATACTAGTAGAAGGCTAATTTTTAATTTGATCATTTTGGCCCACAAATGATGTTACAAATATCCAAATGACCCTTGGCAGAAAAAAAGGTTCCCTACCTCTGATGCAGAAGAGCCCTGGACTTGGGAGTTAGAAGGTCTATGATTAATTCTCAACTTTGCCATATAATTGTGAGACTTTCTGGATTTCACAGTATCTTTTTTTTTTTTAAGCATTTACTTTTTAAAAAAAAAATATTTTATTTATTTTTTACAGAGAGGAAGGGAGAGGGATAGAAAGTCAGAAACATCGATGAGAGAGAGACATCGATCAGCTGCCTCCTGCACGCCCCACATTGGAGACGTGCCCACAACCAAGGTACATGCCCCCGACTGGAATCAAACCTGGGACCTTTCAGTCCGCAGGCCGACGCTCTATCCACTGAGCCAAACCGGTCTTGGCCACAATATCTTTAAGATTCAGTTTCCTTATTGGTAAAAGTGTACTTTAAATTTATAATACAGTCTTCTTTATAGAGTTTGATAATTAAAGAAGACAGTAAATGAAAGAGCAGGACTTATTGAGTGTAAATAAATGTCAAAAAGAAAAAATCTGTAAACTTTCACAGACTAAGCATTACCAATATTTTCCCTTGATCTGTCCTTAGTGTGATAAGTGGCACTTATCACAAACACATCTTTCTAGGAATCTCCTGAGAAAACTGACTGCATCTCTGATATATCTGACACATACTCTGAGTCTAACTCATTAGCAACAATGAAAATGATATAATAATTATTCTCTGCAGCAAATTTATCTAAAAAGTTTGAAGAATAAAAATGGAGTCTAAGCCTCACAAAGACTTGCAAAGAGAAGGAAGAGGTCATAGCCACGGGCATCTGCTAAAAACTTAACCCAGTCCTGGGGGTGAGCTGGAGGGGGTCAATGGGGAAAAACAGGGGGGAGGGGGCATATATAATACTTTCAACAATAAAGAATTATTAAAAAAGAAGAAAACTTAATCCAGGCCTTTCTGGTCTATTCAGAAAAAGGACAGGCCAAGATCTTAAATCAGCTGTTTGATGGCCCTTGAAAAAAATAAGGACAGCAGCCAAGCCAGAAGTCACTGAAAGGAAAAGCAACAAATTAGGAGATAAAGCAAGCAAAAAAGAATGTGGTCAAGGAAACAGATCCCAGATGAAAAGGAGCTGCCTAGAAAGCCCAAGTAAATACATGAATAAATAAACGTAATATAATTTATACCAATATGAACTTTATAATCTAGCCAAGAATCTATTGCTTCTTCAAATATCCACATTTGTCATTTTGCCCTTGGGTCACAAAGGGATATGTATAATAAAGCAGTTTGTAATTTCCGATTCTTAGAGAAAATCCTATTTATCATAAGGCCTCACTAACATATCTGGTTTATTGCTAAGTGCAAATATACATTTATTTGTGAGATTTATAAAACTGTGTTTGCTACAAAATGTCTCTGGGGTCAGGTAAGACAGATCAACCTTCAGTGCAATCTTGTTAGCGCATCTCACTCTCATCCCAGCCTTCTCAGTGCAATTTCACACTTTTTCTTTCATTCCCAGACATATCAAACACTATAGTAAATCACTACAGGGATAGGACAGTTTGCCTTAAAAAAAAAAGGGGGGGGGGATAAACACTGACTCTAAGATCTGTCATACATTAGGATATACCAAGTTATAAATGTACTGGCATATTACTATTACTGGGAATGCCTGGCAAGGCTTACATCTGGAGCTGAATCAAGTTTCCCCATCTGCTGGGATTGCCTCATCCACTCAATGTTAATTTTTCAATTGTTTGCAAGAACAATAACTTGAGAAAAATGGAAAATAATAGGCACAGAGGAAGCAAGAAATATAAAAAAAAAGTCAGCTTTAGGTTTCCCAATACTAAGAGCATAGTTTCTCCATTTACAAACAGCTCACTCCAGTGAATGTGTGGTATTTCCTTCTATGTCTCTGGATCTATTTTGTTCATCAGTTTATTTTATTCATTAGATTCCACATTAGGAGTGAGATCTTGTGATATTTGTCTGTCTCTGACTGGCTTATTTCACTTAGCATAATACTCTCCAGGCCCCTCCATGTGGTATTTCCTTAAGACCCTAAACCAACTCCATGTATGACTCGGTTTTATCCAATACCAACAGCACTCTGTAATTGCCTTGTGGCTTCATAAGGAATCTATAGCCCTACAAGCTCCATTCCATTTGCCTCTGTTTACCACAAATAGAAAAAGTCACGTAAAGCAAAACGTCAAAGTTCCAGATTTCTATGAGTCATTCTTTGAACTGAAAACGGCAGAAAAAATTTTTCAAAGAAAACCTTTCAGATGCCCTATATACAAAAAATACTTTGGCAAGAAAGATGCCTGAAAAGGCCCTGCAACTATCTCTGAGTAAGAAAAGAAAATTCACAGAACAGCACTGTGAGTTATTTCAATGACAAAATGAAAGTCTCATGCATGCCTGCTTTTCTTGATCAAATATGACAATTTCTTCCACTCCTACAGGCTTCAGGGCTTAAAATAGTAGTAGTGTTCAACAAAATACTTAGAAAAGTACAACACCCCTGAGGATGAACCAAGGAATTCTGAAAGAGAAAATCTCATTCCTTACCTGATATTAACCAATGCATGGGTCACCTTGCTAGCAGCTTCTTTCCACTGGCCTGCATTGGTAGAAAGCCTCAGGACTGTACAGAAGGAAAAAACAAAGATCTGTCAGACCGCTGGTATAAAACACACATATGAAGATGAAGACACATCTCAGAATAGCACTATCAGAATAACCAAACAGAGCCTGTACCAATCTTCTGTTTAAAATGTCCTCATCCTAGCCCTAGATGGTTTGGCTCAGTGGATAGAACACTGACTTGAGAACCGAAGAATCCTGGGTTCAATTCCGGTCAAGGGCACGTATCTCAGTTGCAGGCTCTTTCCTGGACTTGGCCCTGGGTGCATACAGGAGGCAACCAATCGATGTGTTTCTCTTACATCACTATTTTCTACTGTTTTTCCCTCTTTTTTCCTCTCTCTCTGAAAAAAAAAAAAAAAAAAACACAAAACAAAACAAAGCAAGACAAAAAACAACAACAATGAAAATATATTCTTGGGTGATGATTAAAAAAATAAATAAAATTTAAAAATAAAATAAAATGTCCTCATCCTAGAGTAGCGATTTTTAATCAGTGTGCTGCAAGACTTTTTTTTTTTTAATATATTTTATTGATTTTTTCACAGAGAGGAAGGGAGAGGGATAGAAAATCAGAAACATCGATGAGAGAGAAACATCGATCAGCCACCTCCTGCACACCCCACACTGGAGATGTGCCCGCAAGCAAGGTATATGCCCCTGACCGGAATTGAACCTGGGACCTTTCAGTCCACAGGCCGACGCTCTATCCACTGAGCCAAACTGGTCTCAGCTGCAAGACTTTTTAAAACATGCAATATCTATCTAGTCAGGAGCTCTGACCTCTTTTCCTATAGACTGTCAAACAAAAAGATGATAACAGCCAACAGCCATCCAGTGCGAATGAATCAAAATTACCGATTTTTTTTTGTCAGATCGGCAAAAAAATAATTTATTTTTTGGTGTGCCACAGAATTTTAGCAATTAGTTTATGTGTGCCATGAGATGAAAAAGGTTGAAAATTCCTGTCCTAGAGTTAAATATAAGGACTTATTTTCTCTGGGAATTTTTTTTTTCACTTTCTATCAAACTACTCTTCTGCTTTCGCTTCCCCTTCCTCCATTTCCCATTAAAAGATTTCCATACTTAGTTGTTGCATTCATATATAATCTATTTTAGTTCTGACTTAATTGTGTGACCTGCAACATGAATAAACGGGAATACTCTTTCCTTCTCTAACCAAATTCTACTTATTTTCCACACTTACCCACAGGAGGAGAGATGATAGAAATACAGAACATTCCCTTGCAGCTATGAGCTTCAGGATCATACATTGTAATACCTATACTATTTTAGAAAAGAGACAAACCAGCAATGTTCCTTGAAAGAATAAGTACATGGTGGGTACTCCAAGTTTGTGTTTTTAATGAACGAATAGCTAATAAGAGCTAATTATGTAGTAAGATTACTATGTGCCAGAAACGGAACAAAGTTGAGTTATAAGCAATACAGCATATAGAGGAGAAAGCGGATATTCAGAAGAGAAAAGTAATTGATCTATTCACAGTTTTACATAACGGAGCTGGAACTTGAACCTGGAGGGAATGATTATATAGAGCAGTGGTTCTCAACTTTTAATGCCGTGACCCTTTAATACAGTTCCTCATGTTGTGGCAACCCCCAACTACAAAATTATTTTCTTTTTATTAATTTGTATTAATTTTTTATACATATCTCCCCATTGCCCTCCCTCCCTCCCAACCCCCCAGTGTCTGTGATCATTGGTTATGCTTATATGCATGCATACAAGTCCTTTGATTGATCACTTATTTACCTCACCTAACTTTAATATTTCTGCTGTAATTTCACAGTCTGTTTGATGGTTTATGATTTTTGTCCCCCTGAGGATTATCAGTCTACTCCCTTTCTGTGCTCCTGATTCTATTATATTCACCAGTTTATTCTGTTGATCACATTTTTAATTAACTTAATTTTTAGATTCACTTGTTGATAGATATGTATTTGTTGTTCATAATTTTTTGGCTTTTACCTTTTTCTTCTTCCTCTTCTAAAAGAGTACCTTTCAGCATTTCATATAATAGTGGTTTGGAGTTGATGAACTCCTTTAGCTTTTTCTTCTCTGTGAAGCTCTTTATCTGCCCTTCAATTCTGAATGTTAGCTTTGCTGGATAGATTATTCTTGGTTGTAGGTTCTTGCTATTCATCATGTTGAATATTTCTTGCCACTCCCGTCTGGCCTGCATCATTTCTGTTGAGAAATCAGCTGACAGTCGTATGGGTGCTCCCTTGTAGGTAATGAATTGTTTTTCTCTTGCTGCTTTTAATATTCTCTCTTTGTCTTTTGCTCTTGGTATTTTAATTATGATGTGTCTTGGTGTGGTCCTCTTTGGATTCCTTTTATTTGGGGTTCTGTGTGCTTCCTGGACTTGTAAGTCTATTTCTTTTACCAGATGTGGGAAGTTTTCAGTCATTATTTCTTTAAATAGGTTTTCAGTATCTT
>PVJN01007618.1:0-23319 GCA_004026805.1 Lasiurus borealis | reverse complement strand
TCCACTCCCGTCTGGCCTGCATTGTTTCTGTTGAGAAATCAGCTGACAGTCGTATGGGTGCTCCCTTGTAGGTAATGAATTGTTTTTCTCTTGCTGCTTTTAATATTCGCTCTTTGTCTTTTGCTCTTGGTATTTTAATTATGATGTGTCTTGGTGTGGTCCTCTTTGGATCCCTTTTATTTGGGGTTCTGTGTGCTTCCTGGACTTGTAAGTCTATTACCAGATGTGGGAAGTTTTCAGTCATTATTTCTTTAAATAGGTTTTCAGTATCTTGCTCTCTCTCTTCTTCTGGCACTCCCACAATTCTGATGTTGGTATGCTTGAAGATGTCCCAGAGGCTTCTTACATTATCTTCACATTTTTGGATTCTTTTCTCTTCTTGCTTTTCCAGTTGAATGTTTTCTGCTTCTTTATATTTCAAATTTTTGACTTGATTCTTGCCATTCTCTAGAATGCAAGTTATGCTTATATGCATGCATACAAGTCCTTTGATTGATCACTTATTTACCTCAAGCAAGTTCTGCTGTTAGGACTCTGTATAATATTTTTTTATTTCAGTCAGTGTCTCTAGTATGTCCTTTTTCATCTCCTCTTGGGTCTCACTAAATTTACCCAACTTTTCTAGCATATTCTTGAAAAACCTTATAAGCATGGTTTTGAACTCTATATCCAGTCATTTTTTTCCCTCCATTTCTTTTGTTTGTGATCCCTTCCCTTGTCTCAGCATTTTCACTATGTCAGGGAAACTTCTGTGTTGAATTCAGCTTTACGATACCAGACTTGCAAAACCAAAGAAGCCTCTGTTGAGCTTGGGATGGGTGGAGTCTCAGGGCTTAAGGGACCCCCTTGCCTTCCAGTCGGCCCCGCCCTCTACAGCCCCCGAGTCTCACGTGACTGGGTAATCGCCGGAGTGGTCCTTGTGCCCAAGCGCCTGCAGTGCCTCTAGACCACTGCCCCTTTGGCTCCCCTGCGCACCAGGACCACACGAGACTAGGTCCCCAGGGTTTCGCCCAAAACAGGGGCTTAGTGGAGTCAGAAATGGCACAGAGCTGGAGTGGACATGGACAGACATGGGGGGGCCACCCGCAGAGGCTGGGCTGATTACAGGCCCGGAGAGGACTTACTGCTGATTGTGCCACTGGCTTTCTCTAGCGGGAGGAAAACAGAACCTCACAATAGCACTGAAATCCAGGTTCAACTGCACTGAACTGTTTCGGGTGAGACCTTGGGGACTCAGACTCATACAGGTCCTTAGAGTGTATGGAAACTCAAGGGAATCTGAAAGGCAGAGGTCTGGAGGCAAGTGCACATGAACAGACACAGCTGATCCTCACAACCAATTGGCTTGAAGATCAATTCCCCCCAGCGAATTAACTACAAGAGTGTACACACAGTTCACAAAGGGGTGCACCAAGAGTGTCCACCTCAGGTAACTGGGGAGGCAGAGCTACTGAGCCACATAGGACACCTAGCACACAAAGCTACTCTACCAACTCAGGGAAGCAGCGAAATATACAGAGACAAAAGAACAGATCACAAACGAAAGAAATGGAGGAAAACTAATGACTAGATATAGAGTTCAAAACCATGGTTATAAGGTTTTTCAACAATTTCCTAGAAAAAAGTGAATATATTTAGTGAGACCCAAGAGGAGATGAAAAAGGACCAACTAGAAGTTAAACATACACTGACTGAAATAAAAAATATTATACAGAGACCTAACAGCAGACTAGAGGATTGTAAGAATCAAGTCAAAGATCTGAAATACAAAGAAGTAAAAAACAGTCCACTGGAAAAGAAAAAAGAAAAAAAAAGTGAAGATAGTGTAAGGAGCCTCTGGGACAACTTCAAGCGTACCAACATCAGAGTTATGGGGGTGCCAGAAGAAGATACTGAAAACCTATTTGAAGAAATGATGATCAAAATTTTCCCCCACCTGGTGAAATAAATAGACTTACAAGTCCAGAAAGCACACAGAACCCCAAACAAAAGGAATCCAAAGAGGACCACACCAAGACACATCATAATTAAAATGCCAAGAGCAAAAGACAAAGAGAAAATATTAAAAGCAGCAAGAGAAAAACAGTTAATTACCTACAAGGAAGCACCCATTCGATTGTCTGCTGATTTCTCAGTAGAAACTTTGCAGGCCAGAAGGGAATGGCAAGAAATATTCGAAGTGATGAATAGCAAGAACCTACAACCAAGATTACTCTACCCAGCAAAGCTATCATTCAGAAATGAAGGGCAGATAAAGAGCTTCACAGATAAGAAAAACCAAAGGAGTTCATCAACACCAAACCAGTATTATATGAAATGCTGAAAGGTATTCTTTAAGAAGAGGAAGAAGAAAATAGTAAAGGTAAAAATCTAAAAATCAAGTGAATTGAAAATCTGATGAACAGAATAAACTGGTGAATATAATAGAATTAGGGGCATAGAAAAGGAGTAGACTGATAATTCTCAGGAGAAAAGAGATGAGGGTGGGTGTAGGAAGAAACTGGAAAAAAATTATACACCTATGGATGAGGACAATGGAAGGGAGGTAAGGGAAGAGGGTGGGGTGGGATCTGGGTGGAGGGAAGATATGGGGGGAAAAAAGAGGAACAATTGTAATAATCTGAACAACAAATATTTATTTTTAAAAAAATTACTCTGTAAAAGAAGCCAGGCTCAAAAGACTATATGACCCCACCCATATATATGTATTTTTTTAGTTGTTTTTATTTTATTTTTTTAAAAATATATTTTATCGATTTCTTACAGAGAGGAAGGGAGAGGGATAGAAAGCCAGAAACATCAATGAGAGAGAGACATCAATCAGCCGCCTCCTGTACACCCCACACTGGAGTAGTGCCCGCAAGCAAGGTACATGCCCCCGACCGGAATCGAACTTGGGACCTTTCAGTCTGCAGGCCGACGCTCTATCCACTGAGCCAAACCGGTCTCGGCTAGTTTTTAAAATTTGTTTTCTTTTAATTGAATTTATTGGAATGACACCAGTTAACAAAATTATACAGGTTTCAGGTGCACAATTTGACACCACATCATCTGTACACTGTATTGTGTGTTCACCACTCCAAGTCGTCTCCATCCATCACTATTTATCCCCCCTATAACCTCCTCCACTGCCACAACACCTCACCCACTCCCCCATCCCACAATCATTACACTGTTGTCCCTGTATGTATGCATTTTTTTTTTTTAGAAAAGGCAAAAACTATGTGGCCAGGGAACAGATCAGTGGTTGCTAGGGGTGGTGGGTAATGGAAGAGGTGATCTCACAGGAGCACAATAAAAATTCTGGAGGTAATTAAACTCCCATATCTTAAATTTTTGTGGCAATTACACTTCTATATGCATTTGTCAAAACTCAGAATTGTATGAATCTCAGAGGGAAGGGAGTAGAGAGTGGGAAGAGATTAAATAAAAAACATACATGCATTTATATATAAACTATGGACACAGACAATAGTGCAGTAGGTCTGGTTGTGTGTGGGAGGCTGGGATTGAAGGGGTCAATGGGGAAAAAAGGGAACATCTATAATACTTTCAACAATAAAGATAAATATAAAAAATAGACCTCAAAAACTTGACTTAAGGCCTAGCTGAGTTGGCTCAAAGGGTACAGCGTCAGCCTGTGGATTAAGGGTCCTGGGTTTAATTCCAGTCAAGAGCACATGCCTTGGTTTCGGGTTTGATCCCCAATGGTAGATGTGCAGAAGGCAGCTGATCCATGATTCTCTCATCATTGATGTTTCTATCTCTCTCTCTCCTTTCCTTTCTAAAATCAATAAAAGGTTTAAAAAAACAAAACTTGACTTAAAAAATGCTTTTCCATCAAAAGTTTCATACTTTATAAAAAATGGAGAGAATACTAAAACATGCTATTTCCATTTGTTGTGCTTAATTTAGTGAAGAATTCACATTCTACTTGTGTTTTGCAGGTTAACATTTTTTAAGATAAATTTCTTATTGTTGATATCTCCCATTTCTCCACCCTTTCCCCCCTCCAGATTAACATTTTAATTCCCTTGGCAGATTTGAGCATTCCCATATATCCTCTCATCTTGTTGCTATAGCTACAAGGACTTAATCTCATTTTACTCTGTACATAACCCAGTTAAGCAGGTATGACAGGTTTCTATAAAATTTTTCTCCCACTCCAACTCTTTTTCTTTATTCATTGGAAGGCATCTTTATTCATCTATTAATGGATGCTGAAGCCTGGAACACACACACACACACACACACAACACACACACACATATGTGTATATATATATACATGAGATAGCTTCATATGTACATATATGTATGTGTGTTAAAGCAATAAAATATTGTATACTACTTTAAATTAGTGAAGTTCATTATATACCAATTAACCCTCAATAAAACTATTAAGCTGTGGATTTTAATAGTCAGCTTTACTAAGTGATTTTCTGTTTCTGTGAAATCTTTCCTTAATTTTCAAACTCCAGGTAGGTTTGACTAGACTCTCTACTCAAATTTATTGGGATACATGACCTCTTTCAGAAATACAGGTGGGGCAAAAGTAGACTTACAGTTGTGAGTATGTGAAACACAGAGTTTACTCTTGTATTTTCCAACAAACAATTGTAACCCTACGTTAGCCCTACCCTGTAGTTGTACTCATTATGGCCCAAGAGTAAATTTTAAGTGAGTCAATCACCAAAAGGTTTGCAAAAAAGGTTTGTTTTTTTTTTAATTAAATCTTTATTATTCAGATTATTACATTTGTGTCTCTTTTTTCCCCTTCATAGCTCCCCTCCACCCGGCCCCAAACCCTCCCTCTACCGTTACCTCCCTTCCATTGACCTCATCCATAGGTATATGATTTCTGTCCAGTCTCTCCCTGTACACCCCTCACCCCTTTCCTCCTGAAAATTATCAGTCCACTCCCTTTCTGTGCTCCTGATTCTATTATATTCACCAGTTTATTCTGTTGATCAAATTTTTAATTCACTTAATTTTTAGATTCCCTTGTTGATAGATATGTATTTGTTATTCATAATTTTTTATCTTTTACCTTTTTCTTCTTCCTCTTCTAAAAGAGTACCTTTTAGCATTTCATATAATACTGGTTTGGAGTTGATGAACCCTTTTAGCTTTTTCTTATCTGTGAAGCTATTTATCTGACCTTCAATTCTGAATGATAGCTTTGCTGGGTAGAGTAATCTTGGTTGTAGGTTCTTGTTATTCATTACGTTGAATATTTCTTGCCACTCCCGTCTGGTCTGCATCGTCTCTGCTGACAGTTGTATGGCTGCTCCCTTATTGGTAATTGACTGTTTTTCTCTTGCTGCTTTTAATATTCTCTCTTTGTCTTTTGCTCTTGGTATTTTAATTATGATGTGTCTTGGTGTAATCCTCTTTGGATTCCTTTTATATAGGGTTGTGTGTGCTTCTTGGACTTGTAAGTCTATTTCTTTTACCAGATGTGGGAAGTTTTCAGTCATTATTTCTTTAAGTAGGTGTTCAGTATCTTGCTCTCTCTCTTCTTCTGGCACCCCCGCAATTCTGATATTGGTACGCTTGAAACTGTCCCCAGAGGCTCCTTACATTATCTTCACATTTTTGGATTCTTTTTTCTTCTTGCTTTTCCAGTTGAGTGTTTTCTGATTCTTTATATTTCAAATTTTTGACTTGATTCTTGCCTTTCTCTAGTCTGCTGTTAGGTCTCTGTATAATATTTTTTATTCCAGTCAGTGTATGTTTAATTTCTAGTTGGACCTTTTCCATCTCTAGTTGGTTCTTTTTCATCTCCTCTTGGGTCTTGCTAACTTTATCCAACTTTTCTAGGATATTCTTAAAACCTTATAAGCGTGGTTTTGAACTCTATATTCAGTTGTTTTCCTCCATTTCTTTTGTTTGTGATCTCTTCCCTTTTTCCGGCATTTTAACTCTGCTGGGAGAACTTGTGTGTTGGATTCAGCCTTATGATACCAGACTTGCAAAACTGCAAAAGCCTCTCTGTTGAGCTTGGGATGGGTGGAGTCTCAGGGCTTAAAGAACTGCCTTGCCTTCCAGTCGGTCCCACCCTCCACGACCCGAGTCTCACGTGACTAGGTAATTGCTGGAGTAGTCCCTGTGTGCTAGGGCACACTCTCTCGCAGTGCCTCTAGACTGCTGCCTTTCCGGCTCCCCTGCGCTCTGGGACCATATGAATCTGGGTCCCCAGGATTTCATCCGAATCTGGGGTTTAGTGGAGTTAGAAGTGACACAGTTGGGATGCTTTGTCTCCCGCCCTCTTGTGAAAGCCAGTAGCACAATCAGCAGTCAGTCTTCTGTGTGCAGTGCTGTGCGTTCCGCCTGACTTCTGCCCTCCTGCGACTCCCCTAATTTCCGTGCACTTCTCCCTTTTCACAATCCAAACTCCCCCTGTATGAGTTTCAGCTGGACCTGGAGTTTTTAGTGTTGTAGGATAAGGGATTCAATTCCATTGGAAGTCTCCCACCAGAGAAAGCCAGCCAGGTACTCCAGCACCGGCTCTCTCCACGCATGCATCTCAATACCTCAGCTTTTTGCAGCTCCTCTGGGTCTCTGTGAGCCCCTCTCTTTCCTTCTAGTTGTAGAATTTCCACTCAGCCAGCTTTCCTGTGGTTCTGGATGATATCGGCTCTGTCTTTTAGTTGTAGTTTTGAAATTGTTGTGTGAGGCAGCAGTGTAGGTGTTTACCTATGCCGCCATCTTGGTTCCCATCCGCAAGAAAGGTTTTTATTTAAGCCCACTTCATCTTGTAAGCTATGCTAAAATACATAGGTACATTAAAACTCCTTAAAATCTTGTACTTTGTCAAATAACACAGTGTTCTTCCCTTGGGATCCAAGCTCTTCTATTTCTACTGTCAATTCCCACCCACTCCTTCTCTCCCATCTCACTGCATTCACCAAGTCCACAAGCCTCCTTATTCTCTCTTTTCCTCACAAATATTAAGACAGGCTACAGGGCTGCTAACCAGCTTTCTACTGAGATGAATTCTGAGTTCTTGAAGGCAAAAAAGTCCACATATTCCTTCTTATTGCCTGAGAAGAAGAGACTACTGTATTTCTATGCCAAGCAAGGACACCAAGCAACTACAGAATCTTTTGTAGTCTTTTCCTTTTATATGCCAAAAATCTCAGCTTATGCAGAGAGCTGAGCAAAAAGAGGACAGAGAGGAGTAAAAAGAAAAGGCAACTTACCCATGGAGTATAGGTTGTCAAAGCTCTGGTGCATGCGGATAATCTCATAGTAGAGCTCATCGTAGCTGCTTGGGGTGGGCAGGAATGTGTCACCATATGTGATAAACATATTAAATAGGTTCACAATCTAAAAAACAAGCAAAAGCCCATACACAGGTGTCATACTATGAAAACTGGAAGGTATCAATTGTATACTGCAGCCAGTTCTTACTGGCTTGTAAGAGCTGATTGTTACATTTTCAGGAATTTGTGAGTTGGTTATTAAACAAAGCCATTATTAAAAAAATAATTTACATAAACTTACAATTCAATGAATTATATTACAATAAAGGTAATAAATACTAAAAATCATCACTGCCTAATTACTTTCTATCTTTTAGTATCATCTATGCTCTTGAGATTAATTTACATCTCTTAAATCTGATGTGGTGGGAATACCATATATATTATGGTGTGTTATGCTTATCTTTTCCCAACTCTGCATTCAATGATGCCATTTTGATAACTTTCATGAACATTCATGAACACACTGGGTAATATCCTGAGAATACAGTAAAAAGGCAAAATACTCATCTATTATCCCAAATAACCAGTCATCTGTAATGTCCCTCAGAAACGAAGTGCAGCCATGATGGAACTATTCACATGGCTGGGACACCTCTAGAGGCTTTGCTATGCACCAACATAGATACTACAGTACTGTAGTACAGTCTCTCAACTGGAACCGAGGCTCATATTCATACACAGAGATTTGACCTATCCCTGCCCCTGCCAGGCAATATGCTCTCATGAAAGAGAAGAGTCCTGCCCTGGCTGGTGTGGCTCAGTTGGTTAGAGCAAAGGGTTGTGGGATCAATTCCCAGTCAGGGCACATACCCAGGTTGTAAGTTCGATCCCCAGTCGGGGCACATATGGGAGGCAACCAATAGATATTTCTCACATCAATGTTTCTCTCTCTCACTCTCTATCTCACTCTTTCTCTCTCTCTCTTCTCTTCTCTTCCTCTCCCCCTTCTTTCCTCTCTAAAATCAATAAAAACATATCTTTAAGTGAGGATTAAAAAAAAAAAAAAGGAATAGAAAGTATAGCAGTTCACCAAAGACATAAGTAAGAGTAGGGAGCACCAATATAGAGATTCTCATCCAAAAGGAAAATAAAGACCTGGTTCTCCCTATGACTTAGTCCCCAGAACCCAGTTCCTGTTTCAAACCAGACCATCTCTGTCTTAGGGTAGAATTTTAGAAAAATAAATATTTTTTGGTTACTCACCATAAGAGCTAACGTAAAAATGTTGTGTTTGGCCAAAAGTACAGTCTCATTTGACATAAGGAACTTCAGCAAATTTATCAAAGCTTAAGAAAAAAAAAAGACATACATCAACAAGCTATTCAAAGCATAACCAATAAAGTTAAATGAAAGCAACAAAAATCAACTAGCTCTACAGAAATCCAAATAAGGTAAGTCACAGCAACTAAGCACTTTTTAAAAGCAGGTAAGGTGAGTATATATTGACCTTCTGAAGCACAAGTCTGCTTATCTGCCCATAGAAGGTTTTAAAAAATTTACTTCAAGCTCAGAAATTTGACTATAAAATACATATTAAATATTCTAAATTTATATCACCAAATTTGCTCAATTTACAAGTCAAAATAAGGGTTCCTTTCTCACTCTAGGTTGCTAGCATCTCCTGTCACCGAATTTTAGCTATGTACCTATTTCCAACATCATTGCTAAGAGGGACATTTTTCAATTCTAACTGATCACCAGATGAGCCAGCTGTGTTGTAGAACTTCTACCTGAACTTCAGCTCAGAATTGGAAGAGAGCTCATGAAGAGGAAAAATAAAAAAGCCCTTAACTGTTCTAACTACTCAAACAAAATGTACAGCTCTGCTCTGTCCTTTCTCAACCAAGACAACACTTACTGAGAAGGTCCTCTTTCTGATGGCAATCCTTATTGAGGGGAGAGATTGCCAAAACCCAAATAATCTCAGTAAAGAGACTGTCAAGTCCCTAGGTTAGCAGTGCAGCTTCGAAGACATTTTACAAATAAATATTAGGCATAAAGGAAATTATCAATTGCCTTGTACTCATTTGCCTAGGATTGTAAAATTAATCCTGCTTCTGTGTCCCTCATGACCATCAGCTCTGTCTTAGCAGCCCTATTTGATGGCAAACTATAAAGGAGTTTCGCAGCTGCAAGAAATTGGTGGTCCCGCTGTCTTCTCTCCTTCAACCTCCCTTATTTCCAACACACACACAAAGATTTGACCTCTCCTTTCTAAGACCATATCTGCTTCTTTGCCAGCAAAGTCCATTCTCCCATGTTCTCTGAGCTTTGTGTGAAGTTTACTACCCTTAGAGAAGAGACATGGACTTTGATTTGAAACAGCAGGGAATAATGAGTAGGAGTAAAACCTCTCAACACTTGGCTGCCTGCCACACAACCCCCCTCACTCTCAAATCCTCTAAAAGCACAGGTACAATAAAGAAGCAGCAGGTAAGGAAAAGTTCAAAAGCCTGTCTACACTCTGTTTCTAAAGCCTGAATCTTCCCCTCAAATAGCAAGAGAGTCTTGCTAGGGATGAAGGAGGTAGGAACTCATTTATGAACTCTTTGCTCCTGCCTCAACTCAAAGTCTTTGAGGGTTCAGAATGGACAGGCCTTGACAGGCAGCTGGGCCTTTTGATATGGTCTGTTAACAAGTGATCTGTTGGACTGGAAAAAAGAAAAATGAAAAAGCTCCATGGGAGGATCACCATCTGCTTAGCTCCTACCAGGAGCTCAGATAATGAAGGGGACTAACATTAAAATTCATATAAAACTAACCCAGACCAAATCTCTCTCATTAATGATCACTTTGTTGAGTACATTTAAGGGATTCCCACTCCACCCTCTACCTCAGAGCTTAGACAAGCCCTGCTAATGGATAGATCACATGATAATCACACTCTAAAAACTCAGGAGAATAAGAGGAATTGATGTGGAACTCTGCAAAACATAATGGCTGGAGAGAGATAAAGCAGCTTTTGTACAAATCCAATCAACAAAAATTTTGTCCCCAGCGCCAACAGCACAAAGATGCAACCTCAGCAGTGGTTATATGATAATTAAGGGACACAAAACTGGGAGAAAAAGAAGTGGAAACAATGATTTATTGCCCCTCTGCTGGACTACAGTTAGTCTTGATCTCTGGGATTCAGAATCAGGGATGACAAAGTGATAAATATTAGAGAAGGAAAAGAGCAATTCTGGCACAATCTAAGAGGTGACCTGGATCCCACTGCAAGAGACATCAACAGAGCTGAAGGAACAGTAGTGAGGAGGAGAGTCTGGCACTCTAATACTGAGAGTCAATGCCAGGGATACCTGCATCTTGTGCCTGAAATTTAGGTCAGATTCCCCTTTCCCTCCAAAAAACAAGCCAATATTTTATCACCTGGCAGTAGTCATTCTCTAAAGCAGGGGTCAGGAACTTTTTTTCTGCCAAGGGCCATTTGGATTTTTAAAAAATATATTTTTATTGATTTCAGAGAGGAAGGGAGAGGGAAAGAGAGATAGAAACATCAATGATGAGAGAAAATCATTGGTTGGCTGCCTCCTGCACACCCCACACTAGGGATTGAGCCCACAACCCTGCATGTGCCCCTGGCCAGAATTGAACTCAGGATCTTTTCAATCCGCAGGCTGAAACTCTAATCCACTGAGCCAAACCAGCTAGGGCCCATTTGAATATCTGTAACATCATTCACTCAATATACATTTATGTTGTGCCTGGCCAGCATGACAGAGTGGTTGAAAGTTGACCCATGCAGCATGAGGTCATAGTTCAATTCCCGATCAGGACACATGACCAGGTTGTGGGATCAATCCCCAGTGTGGGGCCTACCAGAGGCAACCGATCAATCATTCTCTCGCACCACTGATGTTTCCTCTCTGAAATCAATAAGAATAAAAATAAAAAAAATTATGTTGCTCTGAAAAAAGCTCCTAAATTTATTGAATTTCAAGTCCGGCTGGTGATTGCCTTGGCAGGGTTAGAACAAGTGGGCCGTATATGGCCTATGGGCAGGATGTTCCCACCCACTGCTCTACAGGGAATTAAACAGACAGATAAAAGGAACAAAGCAACCTTAAAATCCCACAAGTCTCTGACATCAGGGACCACAATTCCTCTCCAACAGAGAATGCCCCTAATATCCCATGAAATAGTGCTTTTTATCCTTCATCATCTCCCTGACTTTGCGCTCATTCTACCAACTTTTCAGTGTACTCTACATCACACACACATTGTCTTTTATCTTCTGACCTGATATGATGAGAGTTCTAAGTCCGTGAGGTTTTAAATTAGTTGATTACAGATTTTTTAAATTTAATAAATCTTTATTGTTCAGATTATTACAATTGTTTCTCTTTTTTTCCTCCATAACTCCCTACTACCTGGTTCCCAACCTCCACCCTTACCCCCACTGTCCTCATCCATAGGTGTACGATTTTTGTCCAGTCTCCTCCCGCACCTCCTAAGAATTGTCAGTCCACTCTCTTTCTATGCCCCTCATTCTATTATATTGATCAATTTATTCTGTTCATCAGATTTTTTTATTCACTTATTGATATATATGTATTTGTTGTTCATAATTTTTATCTTTACCTTTTTCTTCTTCTTCCTCTTCTTAAAGAATGCCTTTCAGCATTTCATATAATACTGGTTTGGTGGTTGCGAACTCTTTTAGCTTTTTCTTATCTGTGAAGCTCTTTATCTGACCTTCAATTCTGAATGATAGCTTTGCTGGGTAATCTTGGTTGTAGGTTCTTGCTATTCATTACTTTGAATATTTCTTGCCACTCCTGTCTGGCTTGTATAGTTTCTGCTGAGAAATCAGCTGACAGTCCTATTGGTGCTACCTTATATGTAACTAACTGTTTTTTCTCTTGCTTTTTTTAAATATTCTCTCTTTGTCTTTTGCTCTTGGCATTTTAATTAGGATGTGTCTTGGTGTGGTCCTTTTGTTTGGAGTTCTGTGTGCTTCCTGGACTATTTCTTTCACCAGGTGGGGGAAATTTTCAGTCATTATTTCTTCAAATAGTTTTTCGGTATCTTGCTCTTCTCTTCTTCTGGCACCCCCATAATTCTGACGTTGGTACGCTTGAAGTTGTCCCAGAGGCCTGTTATACTATCTTCATATTTTGGGATTCCTTTGTCTTTTTCCTTTTCCAGTTGAGTGATTTTGCTTCTCTGTATTTCAAATCTTTGACTTGGTTCTTGCAATCCTCTAGTCTGCTGTTAGATCTCTGTGTAATATTTTTTTTATTTCAGTCAGTATATGCTTAATTTCTAGTTGGTCTTCTTTCATATCCTTGAGGGTCTTGCTAAATTTATTGGCCTTTTCTAGGAAATTCTTGAAAAACCTTATAACCATGGTTTTGAACTCTATATCCAGTCATTTGTTTTCTTCCATTTCTTTCATTTGTGATCTGTTTATCTCCAAATTTTTGCTGCTTCCCTGAGTTGGTCGAGTAGCTTTGTGTGCTAGATGTCCTATAGGGCCCAGTGGCTCAGCTTCCCCAATTACTTGAGGTGGATACTCTTGATGCACCCTTTTGTGGGCTATGTGTACAGTCTTGTTGTAGTTAAGCCTTGATTGTTGTTGGTATCACTGAGAAGCCAACCGGCTGTGAGGATCAGCTGTGTCTACGCAGGGAGAACTTCTGTGCTAGAGACACGTTATGAGACAAGACTTGCAAAAGCCTCTGTGCTCAGCTTGGGTGGGGCGGAGCCTCAGGGCAGAGCAGACAGCATTGGTTTCCCGTCAGCCCTGCACTAATAGAGCTCTGTGTCTCAGTGTCCTGTGGTAATTGCTGCAAGCATGCCCTCAAGTTCCACCCACTGCCAAACAGTCTAGTTTCTCCCCAAATGACTCTGGGTCCCCAGAGTCTCGCCCGGAACTGGAGTTCAGTGCAGTCGGGAGCTTTTGTCTTCCTCCTGTTTGAAAAAGCAAGCCGCATACTCAGTTACCCACCATCTCCACGCACGCCTCAGTACTTCTGCCTTCCGCAGCTCCTCTGAGTCTCAGTGTGCTTTTTTCTTTCCTTCTAGTTGTAGAATTTCCACTCAGCCAACCTTCCTGTGGTTCGGGATGATGTTCGTTTTGTCTTTTAGTTATAGCTTTGAAATTGTTCTGCGAGGCAGTAATTTAGGTGTTAAGCTATGCCACCATCTTGGTTTCTCCTGATTATAGATTTTTTAGGGTTAGAAATTACACTAAATGTTATTTAAGGTTTAGTGCAGGAGGCAGCAGATCAATTATTCTCTCTCATCATTGATGTTTTTATCTCTCCCGTTCCCTTCTTCTCTGAAATCAAATATATATATTTTTAATTTGTTAAAAAAACAAAACAAAACAGACAACAGGTCAATATATTTCTTTCCATAGAAACTAACATGTGGGAACAAACACTCTATCTCAACTTCCTATAACATCACCATAACTGATTACCAGCTCAAGTTTACATTGCAGTACATAGTACTAAGTACAGGGCCAAACATACAAAGGTATTTCCTCTCTGATGGAGAAAGGAAAGGAGCCAAGTATATTCAATCACCAGAGAGAGCCATGAACTCTTAGACAGGAATAAAAATTCAAAAGGAAATCTGGGCAGCCTTCAAAACAAACCTATGGCAGTCTTCAAAATAATAAGCAAAGTTCACAAAATCACCAATGTACTGAAGCACCAATGATATTCTAGGAAATCCTTTGGAATCCTGGGTTCGACTCCTAATCTTTGCTATCTCTACTAAATGAAGGTCCAGATACCTGGCTCCAATTACTCTTAACCTGAATAAAAATAGAGAAGTTATGCAGTGCAATATCTGAGGTATTATATTACACATTCAATACATTAAGTTATAGGGAAATGGGTGTTCCACACACACAAATTCTCCATTGGAAGGTCTTTTCCATCAGGCACTTCAAAAACTTATTTTCTGGGCTCTTTTTCAGGAACTAGAAATTGACTGCAACTGCTGCCTCTTTTGACTCCGTTACTGGAGGCAACTGTCAACCTCACACTTAGCTTTGGCCCAAGCTCCTTTCCTTGGGGAATCTTGTGGATGAAGTATGGCAGCATGTATAGCAGTTCTGACTTTACTGAATGCAGACACAAGTGGAATAAAGGATAGTGTGCAGGTTCTGGGAAGCTGAACCAGGAACAGGTACCTTGATGGTTCCTGGATCCCAAGTGAATTCTCAGAGGCAGAGACAACCAATCTATTTTTCAAATGGGAAGAGTTTAGTACCATCCCCTGAGAATTCTGCCACCTTATACACAAAGTCCACCCCCCCCAACCTCAAGAAACCTTGTTTGCCAAACTGTTCCTAGCATTTACAGACTTCACATCAAATTTTATCCTATTTTAAATTCAAATTGTTTTGCTATGTAGGAGAGTAGAATGAATAATGGATATGGGAACTTCTCCAGGACTAAAACCTGTCCTCCACATTGAGGTAAACCAGGTGCACAGATGAACAGGCCAACCATGGAAAGACACAATTAAATGGTACCTCAGATGCCTGCTTCAGAGAAGCAGAGGGGAGGTTTAATTACAAACCCAAGTGAATGACATTTAAATAAAATTAAAAACAGGAAGGAGACAGAAAGCCTCCAGCAGAACATAAATAAATGTCTCGGAAGATTCAGGGCAGAGAGAGCTGTCTGTTGAACAGCTTTTACATGCTAGGAAGAAAAAGAGATACACAGCAAAGACAAGAAAGAGTCTGCCAGGCCCTATTCTGTGGCCTGGCATGGAGCTAGGATAAGATGCCACAAATCACAAATCAAAAAAATCCGCTCAATAGGGGAAACACATAAATAATTTCATAGGGACTGATAGCAGAGGAATATTCGTAACTCACTTGCTTAGGAGAGAGGTGGAGGAACTTAAAGGACAGACTAGAAATAGCACTAGTGTAATAAGCCAAAGCCTCCAAAACCCCAGAGGCACTATACACTCTAGCCAATTCTAGCATCTCTGGACAAAATCACCAATTGTCCAGAGACATTGCCAGCATTCAGTAGACTCACTGCCAATCAGCAAAGTGGCACAGGAAGGATTTAGAAGCAAGCACCCACCAATAGAATAATTTAAAAATACACTAGGTGGCTTCTCGGAATACAGGCATCTGTCTGACTGCAAACTCAAACACCTCCCTGAAACAGAAAACAACATATCAAAAAAGAAAAGAAAACGACTTTGGTTGTAAGCTATGAACTTCTCCAGGTGAAGGCTGCACAAAAGTGTGTACATCTGGTAGGAAGGTTCTGGGAAGATGGCGGAGTAGAAAGCGCCAGCACTCGCTCTCTCCTCAGCTAGACAACTGCATTTGCAGAATGTGTCAGATTAACTATTTTGGAACTCTGGACTCTGATGAAAATGTGCAGTTTACAGAAGATTTGGATGGTATATTTTGGTTAGTTTCAGTCAATTTTAGCTCCTAGCACTATATAGCAGCTGCCCCTCCCCCACCCTCAGCCATGTGGCAAGAGCTGGGCACTTGTTTCTGGGGCAGTTTGCACACACACATCTTGCAGAAGCTACCAGTGGCAAACTGACCCTGTTCTCCTAATAGTGGGGATATGTGCAATGATGGCTGCCTGCTGCTTTTGATTCTAGGGGTCAAAGAGTGGGCAGCCACTGTTTTACACTTTCCCCGTTGATGAAGCCCTTCCCCCTCCAGATATGTGACTTCCAGTAGATTGAAGAGTCAGTACTCCTTTTTCCCTTGCCTTCATTTTTCACATTTCCCTTTAGAAAACTAAACAGTGCCCTGGCAGGTATTGCTTAGTGGTTAGAGTGTCAGCCCAAACACCGAAGGGTCATGGGTTTGCTCCCTGGTCAAGGGCATGTATCTGAATTGCAGATTCATTCCCCACCCTGGTTGGGGCATGAGCAGGAGGCAACCAACCAATGTGTCTCTCTCACATCCATATCTCCCTCCTTCCTTCCCTCCTTCCCTCCCTTCCTCCCTCTCTCTCTCTATCTCTCTCTTCTCCTCCCTTCCACCCTCCCACCCTCCCACTATTACAAAAAAAATCAATGGCCGAGACCAGTGTGGCTCAGTGGATAGAGCGTCGGCTTGCGGACTGAAAAGTCCCAGGTTTGATGCCGGTTGGGGGCATGTACATTGCTTGTGGGCACATCTCCACTGTGGGGCATGCAGGAGGTGGCTGATCGATGTCTCTCTCTCATAGATGTTTCTGACTTTCTATCTCTCTCCCTTCCTCTCTGTAAAAAATCAATAAAATATATTAAAAAAAAATCAATGGAAAAAATATATCCTCAGGGGAGGATTAATAGAAAACTGGACATTAAAGACTAGGATATTCAAAAAACAACTGCACAAACAGGGAAAATTAAAAAGTAACTGCGCATGCCCAAAAAAGGCTCAGAAGAGACCTAAGAAGACATTCAGTTTAGAACTCAAGCTGATCCTCAACACAGACAGCCTATAACAATAAAACAACAAAACAATAATGAACTCTGCAAACTCTGAGGAAGGAACAGAATCAGATTTCTTGCACCTTGAGGGCATTATGTTAAGTGAAATAAGCCTCACAAAAAGACAAACACTATATGATTCCATTTACATGGGGCACCTAGAAAGTAGACTGGTGATTGCCAAGGGGGGGAAGGACGGAATAGAGAGTTATTGTTTAATAGGTACAGAATTTTAGTTTTACAAGATGAAAGGAGATATGGGAAAAGATGGTGGTGAAGGCTACAAAACAATGTGAGTATATTTAATACCACTAGACTATATACTTAAAAAAATGGCTACAATGGTAAATTTTATGTTTTGTGTATTTTGCCATAACAATAATAATAATAATAAGGGTCGGTACATCAACACGCTAAACTGCCTGATCTAGATGAATTGGAAAAAAGAACAAATCCTTTCTTTAAATGGAAGTTACGTTCTACTACTATTTTATAATTTTCCTTGATTTTTAAGTGTATCTACTAACAGAGAAAATATAGTTCTCATCTATCTCCAATTTTCCATTTACTTGGAACACTGCAATTCTCACAGTTACCATTCACCCCCTTCTTTCTCATGAAAATGAGCTTTTATGTGAAAATTTCCATATGGAGCATGCAGGATCCCATATATGTACCTCATTCCTGTTTCGCTATATCTAACTAAATATGCTCAGAAGCCAACACTGCCCAACTGAGAGATAGCCAAAATCACTCTTTAAGAAATCTAATAGTCAATGAGACCATGTGTCTGAAGTAGATCCAAAAACATTACTTTCTGCCAAAATGAATGAAAATCAATACTAGACTTGTCCTGCTCTCTGAGCCCGGAAATAAAGATACTAATGAAACCAAATGATATGTTCCTTTAGAACAGGGGTGGGGACATCACAATTACAGCTAAAATACAGAACAACCATCATCGAGAACTGCCTGAAATCTGGCTGAATGGAAATCCTACAAGTAGAGAAGTAAAGAAAGTACACTGGGACTGGTAGGAGGGGGAGGCATAGAATGGGCTGATCTGACACCCAGGTGTGGCATGTTTTTCAATCAGGTTGGACATCTCAGCTGTAGAGGCCTCCTGTGAGAAGCAAGGGGTTCCAGCCCCACATCAGAACCCAAGCCCAGGATTCCAGAGCTGGGAAGAGAAGTCGCTGAAATTTCAGGCTATAAAAACCAGTGGGGATTGTGGCTTAGTGACATGGAGGCTGCTGGAGTCCCAGGCAGTTCTTACAGGGTCCTGCTTCCTCTGAGCTCCAGTGCCCAGCAGCAGCTTTGGGGGACCCAGGGACAAACAGGGAGGAAATGGATTGTCTGGACTCGGGATGGCTTTGTCCATGACAGGGGTGCTCACAAGGTATTGTTCTTGTGCTGGGATCTCCCCTGCCACAGAACTGACTGACACCCAATTAGAAGAGCAAAAAGAATCCAAAGATATGAAAGAAATGGACTTACAATTCCAGGAAGCACAGAGAGTCCCAAACAAGAGGAACCAAAGAGGCCCACATCAAGACACATCATAATTAAAATGCCAAGGGTTAAGGACAAAGAGATAATATTAAAAGCAGCAAGAGAAAAGCAGTTGGTTACCTACAAGGGAACGTGCATACGACTGTCAGCTGATTTCTCAATAGAAACTTTGCAGGCCAGAAAGGAGTGGCAAGAAATATTCAACGTGATGAATAGCAAGAACCTACAACCAAGATTGCTCTACTCAGCAAAGCTATCATTTAGACTTGAAGGTCAGATAAAGAGCTTCACAAATAAGAAAAAGCTAAAAGAGTTCATTACCACCAAACCAGTTTTACATGAAATATTGAAAGATATTCTCTAAGAAGAAGGAAAAAATATAAAAAATATGAACAATACTATATATAATACTAATCAATAAAGAATTAAAAATATATGAACAATATAATGGTAATAAATACATACCTATCAACAACTGAATCTAAACATCAAAAGAAACAAACAAGGAATCTAATGAACAAAATAAACTGATGAATAAAATAGAATTAGAGCTGAAGAAAAAATGGCAGTGAAATAGACGGACGTGTCCCAAGCCTTGTTCCAGAGCAGACAGAGGGAACAGCTGAGGGTCGCACAGGGAGTGTTTGTTGGTGAGTTGAGGGTCAGCTATATTCCAGGAGAAGGTGGGGGACTGCTGGATGGGGCTCTCCTGACCAGGCAGCCCCTACTGCTGCTGGGTTCCCTCCTGGGGCTGCCAGCTTGGACAGGGAGACCACGCCATCTTGAAGGGGAGGGTGGATGTTATCAGAAGCCTGAGAATCTACAATTGTGGCACCCACCAACCACCTGCCAACCCCGACCCCCAATTGGTGCAAACACGCTGATTCAGATTTCGCCTGGGGTGAGGTGAGATCTCTGGTCCTGGCAGGACAAAGAAGCGCACGCACTGCAGGAGCTTGAGGAACGGGGGAAGTCTGCACCTAGAGAAATCCGTGGCTGTTGGACCTGGTGAGATCTGTGAATGTGGATGGGTGTCCTCAGAGCTGCTAACAGAAGGGATCCCTAAAAGGCAACCCATTTTGATTTGATGCAGAAGGACAGCCTGGGAGTTTTAAAAGTGTGCCGGGTGCTTGGACACGAGAGGGAAGGGGAGTTCGCGCACTTGTGCTCTTTCCTCTTCAGATCCTTGCTTCTGATTGCTGAGCCTAATACATAGGATCATCCAGTTGGTGACACCCTAGGAGACTGCAGGGGAAAGTTGTTTTTCTGGAACCTGGGGATCAGAGCAGGGAGTGACCATTGGAGAACCAGTTCTGGGGTAGCCCACTCCCACAAACCGGTATTGAGTGCCACAGGGAAAGCAGGATCTAAGCACAGGCTAGAAGACTTATAGTATCGTAAGTCGATCCAGAAACATTGCCACCCAGGGGCTGAATCACAAGTTGACTTTTGTGTAATCACAAATAAAGGAATAAAGAAATTAAGACACACCGCCTCCTTAAAAATCAGGACTGGCTTACAACACCGAGGAGCAGTGGAACGCAGGGAATTGTAATACTGTCCTGACTAGGAAACAGGTGCGCCAAACAGAACAATAGAGGAAGTGAATGACCTTCACTCCACATTCTATTTTTTTTTCCATCTTTTATTTAAGAAACTTTTTTCTTTTATCCTTACTTAATTTTACCTTTTTAATTATTACATTTTTATTTTCAATCAGTATTATTACTACTATTTTTACCTTTTTGTTAAAAGATGTGTCGTTTTCTCCTTATTTTACTTTGGAATTAGTGTTCTACATTCTATTTTCATCTTTCCTTTAGCATCATTTTACTCTATTTCAACTCTACCTTTATGTCATCACTCTCTTCCTAACTTTCCCCCTTTTGTTTCCCTGTTTTTCTTACCCTTTTCCTACTTTAGATTTTCCCTAGTCTTTCTTTTTACTCCCTGTCAAAATTTTACCCTACTTATATATCTAATTCCCAATCCCTGCTCCAGTCCATACAAACCTC
The DNA here is from genome assembly GCA_004026805.1 of Lasiurus borealis. Classification (NCBI taxonomy): domain Eukaryota; kingdom Metazoa; phylum Chordata; class Mammalia; order Chiroptera; family Vespertilionidae; genus Lasiurus; species Lasiurus borealis. The sequence continues at coordinate 3,093 of PVJN01007618.1, read as the reverse complement.
TCTCTTCTCTGTCTTCACTATCCAAAAATAGTTTTTCTCTCTGTCCTTTTGTCAGTATTTGCTTGAATGTTGATTATATCAATTTTTTATGCTTTTTTGTGAGATTGTTTTGCTTATTCTTTTTGTTTGTTTGTTTTGTTTGCTTTGTTTTTGTTTGTTTATTGCTTCTGTTTTCCCTTGCCTTGCATGATATTAGTTGTTGTTTGTAGTTTATATTAATCTCCAGGTATTTGTTGCTGGCATTTGTTGGGATTAGTGGCTGTTCTATTGGAGTTTCCTCCCCATATATGTACTTTGTTCCCATTCTCTTTCTTTTCTCTTACTATTTTTCCTCCCAATTTCATTTTGGCACTTCTTTCTTTCTCTCTTTCTTGCTTTGTTGCTTTCTTTTTCATTTTATTTTCTCTCTTCTTCTTTTTCTCCTATCCCCCAATTTGCCTCTCTCTGATGGTCACGTTTATTTGTGGTTATTAATGCATTTCTGTTCAGTGCCTTGTGCGTTGTACCTGGTTATGTTGTATTTTTTTTAATATATTTTACTGATTTTTTACAGAGAGGAAGGGAGAGGGATAGAGCTAGAAACATCAATGAGAGAGAGACATCGATCAGCCGCCTCCTGCATGCCTCCTACTGGGGATGTGCCCGCCACCCAGGTACGTGCCTTTGACCAAAATCGAACCCTGGACCCTTCAGTCCGCAGGCTGACGCTCTATCCATTGAGCCACACTGGTTTCGGCTTGTGTTGTATGTTTTGCCTTTAAATCAACACAGGAGAGAGAGAACTACATAACCAGACACCCGGAGAAGAGAGACCATGGGAAGACAAAGAAACAGCCCATATATGAAATAAAAGCAGGCATCACTAGAAAAGGAAGCAAACAACCTGCCACAGAAAGAGTTCAGAGAAATGGTCATAGGTGGCTGAAAAGAATGAAAGACAAATTCGACAATATGTGTAAGAACCAAGAGAATTCTAGGCCAATATCCCTCCATGAATATAATGCCAAAATCCTCAACAAAATTCTAGCAAATCGAATTCAGCAGTACATCAGAAAGATCATACACCATGACCAAGTAGGATTTTTCCTAGGAATGCAAGGATAGTACAATATCCACAAATCAATAAAAGTGATAGATCACACAAAAAATAGAGATAAAAATCACATAGTTATATCAATTGATGCAGAAAAAGTATTTGACAAAATCCAAAACCCTTTTTTAATAAAAACTCTCAACAAGGTGAGAATAGAGGGATCATACCTCAATATCATAAAAGCTATATATGATAAACTGCTAACATCATACTCAATGAGCAAAAACTAAAACCATGTCTCCCATGAACAGGAACAAGGGAGGGATGCCCCACTCTCACCACTCCTGTTCCACATAGTACTGGAAGTATTAGCCATTGCAATTAGACAAGAAGAAGAAATAAAAGGCATCCAAATTGGAAAAGAAGAAGTAAAGTTGTCCTTATTTTCAAATGACATGATACTGTATATAAAAAAGAAAAAAAAACTCCATCTAAAAACTAATGGACTTAGCAAATGAACTCAGCAATGTAGCAGGATGCAAAATTAACAAAAAATCTATGGCATTTCTATACACCAATAGTGAACTCACAGAGAAAGAGACTAAAAAAGCAATCCCATTTACCATTGCACCAAAAAAATTAAGATACCTAGGAATAAACTTAACTGAGGAGGTAAAAGACCTATATGCAGAAAACTACAGGACATTGAAAAAAGAGATAGAGGAAGACATAAACAGATGGAAAAACATACCGTGTTCATGAATTGGGAGAATCAACATCATTAAAATGTCCATACTACCCAAAGCAATCTATAGATTTAATGCACTCCCCATTAAAATGCCAATGGCATATTTCACAGACCTAGAAAGAACTCTTCAAAAATTCATCTGAAATAAAAAAGACCCTGAATAGCCACAGCAATCCTGAGAAAGAAGAATTAAATATGAGGAATCTAAATTCCAGATTTCAGGCTGTACTACAAAGCCACTGTTCTCAAAATGCCTGGTACTGGCACAAGATCAATGGAATAGAACAGAGAATCCAGATATCAACCCAAACCACTATGCTCAATTAATATTTGACAAAAAAGGCATGAACATACAATGGAGTCAAGACAGTCTCTTCACTAAATGGTGTTGGGAAAATTAGACAGATACATGCAAAGAAATGAAACTAGACCACCAACTTACACCATACACAAAAATAAACTCAAAACGGATACAGAACTTAAACATAAAAAGGGAAACCATAAAAATACTAGAGGAATCCACAGGCAGCAAAAACTCAGACATATGCCAAAGGAACTTCTTCATTGATACTGCTCCTGGGGCAATGGAAGCTAAAGATAAAATAAACAAATGGGACTACATCAAAATAAAAAGCTTTTTCACGGCAAAAGAAGCCATCAACAAAACAATAAGAAACATTTGCAAATGTTATCACTGATAAAGGTTTAATCTCCAACATCTATAGGAAATTTATACAACTTAATTAAAGGAAGATAAATGATCTAATTAAAAAAATGGGCAACGGACCTAAAATGAATTTTTTCAAAAGAAGATAGAAAGAAGGCCAAGAGACATGAAAACATGCTCAAAGTCACTAATTATCCAAGAGATGCAAATCAAAACCACAATGCGATATAATCTCACACCTGTTGATGAATGGCAATCATCAACAAATCAACAAATGACAAGTGTTGGCAACAATGCGGAGAAAAAGGAACCCTTGTGCACGACTAGTGGGAATATAGACTAGTGCAGCCACTGTGGAGAACAGTTAGAGTTTCCTCAAAAAAACTAAAAATGGAACTCCCATTTGACCCAGTAATCCCACTCCTAGGAATATATCCAAAGAAACTAGAAACAGCAATCAGAAAGGATATATGCACCCCTATGCTCATAGCAGCACAATTTACAATAGCTAAGATTTGGAAACAGCCTAAGTGCTCGTCAGCAGATGACTGAATCAGAAAACCATGGTACATCTATACAATGGAACACTGCTGCCATAAAAAAGAAGTAATTTTTACCATTTGCAGCAACCTGGAAGGAACTGGA
>PVJN01007617.1:0-68873 GCA_004026805.1 Lasiurus borealis | reverse complement strand
TGCTGTTTGCTAAGGAGCACCTCTGGGACTTGAGGGTAATTACATAACACTCTGCCTTAGGGGTCTTACTAGAGGTTGTTATATATTTATTTCTCCCAGCATTTACCTGAGGATGTGTTTCCATTAGTTTTTAGAGAGAGAGGAAGGGAGAGAGAGAAACACTGACCAGTTCCCCTCATGCTCACCCTGACCCACGATCCAACCTGCAGCCAAGGTTATGTGCCCTGACCTGGAATGCAACCAGAACCTTCTGATGTAGTGGATGATGCTCCAACTACACCCGACCAGGGGAGTTCTTAAGTTCTTTAAAATTTATGTATAATATATTAGTATTAGGTGTGCAACATGGTGATTTAATCCTATATCACAAAAGGGTGCTATGCAAATTGACCCTACCGGCAGAACGACTGCTGGGCCAGTCACTGTGAGGTGCACTGACCATCTCTTGGTCCCTTCCCACAGCCATCAGGCACCGATCACCCGATGGCGAATGGGGAATCAGGGGAGGGTGGTGGTGGGGGAAGTGGGGGGGTGGTCAGGGCCGGCTGTGGGCAGCTGGGGAAGATGGGCCAGGCCTGGGGACTGTATCAGCACATGAATTTCGTGCACTGGGCCTCTAGTATTTATATAATCACAGAGTGTTACCATAATTAGTCAGATTACCTCTGTCACCATACAAAGTTTTTATAGTACTAGTGGCCCAGTGCACGACATTCATACACTGGGGGTGGGAAGGGGGGCCTTCAGTCCAGCCTGTGCCCTCTAGCAGTCCAGGACCCCTCGAGGGATGTCCACCTGCCACGTCAAATGCTCCTGGCCCTGCCTCTGTGCTCACCAGCCGTGAGCCCAGTTTCTGGCTGAGAGGTGCTCCCCCGATGGAGCACACTGACCACCAGGGGGCAGCTCTTATATCGAGCGTTGGCCCCCTGGTGGTGAGTGCACATCCTAGCGACTGGTCATTCCACCATTTGGTCGATTTACATATTAGGGTTTTATTATACAGGATTAACGATGCACGAGCTTTAAATTTGTGCCCCATTCTGAGTAGCATGATGAAATCCCAAGCCACCCCACTGTGTTCCTCCCCGGATGTGACTCATCCCTTTGTCCAGTGTCTGCAGGCTCTAGACACTCCCTACCCGTTAGCCACTCAGTAGCTGATCATCACACACTGTCGCGGTATCACAATGTGTGTTCAGGTGACCCATAGTATAGAGCCCAGTGCTATGTCACAATGACTGCCATCCACCTCACTCATCTCATCACGGGCTCTGTGTCCTCTCACATCGTCGGAAGAAGAGTGCGGACAGTTCAGTACAAGAAAAGACGTTGAGCGACACATTCATGAAGCTTTTATCACAGCATGTTGTTACATTCTCTCAGTCAGTCATCTCTTACTGTGCCTGACTTATAGGTTAAACCTTATCATAGTGTGTATGTATAGAACAGAGTATGAATTGGGTTCATTGCTCTCCGTGTTTCAGGCGTCTACTGTGGGTCTGGAACATTCCCCCAGGAACAGGATTAATACTGACTTCGGAGACACTTCCTTTCATCCCTCTCTCAGGCCTAGTGCCGTTGCCACGGGGCTCACCTCTGACTCCGGGTGAGATTGGCACTTTGGGGGGGTTTTGAGCAGAGAAGTGTGAAGAATAGCTATTGCTGTTCACAGTACATCCACCGGTTTTTTAATGGAGTGGTCTTTTTTATAGTTTTTATAAAACCATGAGTAGAGTGTTTTTCACTGTGAAAAAGGTCCCTGAACGAGAACCTCAAAAGCCCAATTAGTCCGTGTTCCAGATTGTCTGACTTTTCATTCGTTTTTCCCTAATTGGTGGAGGAGTGTTATATTTCATTGAATCGCAAGGGAATCCCTAGTTTATAGCTTGTCCCTCACATCGATTAACATTTTATTTGATGTGCTCACCTCTTCTGAGGTGCGAGCTGCCTTTTTCTTTTTAAAATATATTTTATTTTATTTTTTTAATTGATTTTTTACAGAGAGGAAGGGAGAGTAATAGAGTTAGAAACATCGATGAGAGACATCGATCAGCCGCCTCCTGCACGCCCCCCACTGGGGATGTGCCCGCAACCAGGATACATGCCCTTGACCGGAATCAAACCTGGGACCTTTCAGTCCACAGACTGATGCTCTATCCACTGAGCCAAACCGGTTTTGGCCTTTTGCTTTTTTAAAGCCACATATGTTCATTCTCGCTGCAAAGGTTGGCAGTGATAGATCGGGTGGAGGGGGGTGTCAGGAAAGCTCTTGGCCCCTGGGAAGCCCGTGTCTGTCACCTCGTCCGCTTTTATTCCACGTTTTCTTCCGAACAGCATGTGCTCTCAGCACATATAGCAGCATCCTCCGACTTCAGGGTGAACGGACGGCGAGCCTGTGCGTTCCGTCTCCTTCTCCCGGCATAGAGCCTGCTCCCGTCACCCGCACAAACACTGCCGGTGGCTTTTCACTTTGAACAGAAGATGGATCCGGCTCTCCGGGCTGTGCGCCGGCTCCGTGGGTGGGAGCCATGGTGCGAGGAAGAGCTCCGTGCTGGTGTCCCGCGCTGGACACAACGCCGAGCAGCACCAGCGCTCGCCCGGGCCGGGAGCCCGCACGTTGGTCGTTCGCGCTGACGCTGACCTCAGGCTGACTGCTCGCCTGTCCTGCCCGGTGGCCCTGCGGAGAGGACGCCAGTTCTTTCCAGGGACGTGCGACCCGGTCATGGTCCCCGAGAGCCCAGCCAGCAGACGGTGCAGCGCCGTCCCAGTCTGACCACCGCATGGAGGGAGGGGTTCCTGGAATTGCGTTTGTGTTTCTCAGAGGCTCTCGGCGCCTTGGTGTGTAGATTGTCTGTCTGCACTTCACCCGTCCTCACCAACGTGCGGCGTCAATCTGACTCAAACACAGTCAGATGCAAAGTCTGACAGTTTCTGTTTTGGAATCGGTGTGTTCCCTCACTGTGTGCTGTTTAAAATAAGTTTCCTTTCACTGCCTGTTTATCATACGAAAAACTGCGGCCTCTCCTCTGGCCGGCAGTGTGTACAGGTTACAGATAACTCGCAGAGCCTCCGAGTCGGCAGATAACTGCTCTGCATCGAGGTGCGGAAATTGAGATGACTTCATTAGAGAACGTGTTAATGTATCGCAGGTCGTACAGAGAAGCCAGCATCTTTACCGGAATCACTGTTAAGTCTCTGAGAGCACCTGGTTTTTAACTCACCTGTGAGTGCCAGCTAGACTTTCACCTGTTACCCATTTAACTCCTGTTTCCTTTGGGTTAAAGATATGATAGTCACATGCATTTTGTTGGTATCGGCATCTTTAGTGAACACATTAAAATAGTGACATGATGTCATACTAAAAGAACTTTGTTTAGCCAAGACCGGTTTGGCTCAGTGGATAGAGCGTTGGCCTGCGGACTAAAAGGTCCCGGGTTCGATTCCTGTTGGGGGCATGTGCCTTGCTTGCGGGCACATCTCCAGTGTGGGGTGTGCAGGAGGCGGCTGATCGATGTCTCTCTCTCATCGATGATTCTAACTCTCTATCCCTCTCCCTTCCTCTCTGTGAAAAATCAATAAAATATATTTAAAAAAAAAAGAACTTTGTTTAGAGATGCACGGAGTTTCTCTTCACTGGGCACAAGTCAAAGGCAATTAGGAACTACAAGGCTTCACCCTTTAATTATGTGAGGAAACACCATGATTTTGTGTTAAATTCGAAGAAAATAGAGCACATTGCTGAGGGCCAGGCATTTTGACCAAGGAAAGGCACAGTGAGTGAAATGACTATTAACTTCTCTTGGAATTCTTCCTCATTATCATCACATTCCAGGGAAGCTTCTAAATTTAGAAAGGAGAAATAAGGATCTAAATGTGAAAAATACCTTATTTAGGAGCTGTTCCCTTGCCACTTTATATCTAACTAGAAGCTGAAATAAGAAAACGCAGCCCTGGTCCGTGTGCTCAGCTGGCTGGGTGTCGTCCTGGACACTGAAAGGGGCTGGGCACTGCCTGGGCCGGATCCCTGACCCCTCACCGGGTGGGAGTGGAGGGGTGGGGGAGGGTGACGCATGCAAGAGGCAGCCATCAATGTGGTGCTCTCCTCTCTTCCTCCCTCTCTCTGTTTCTAAAAGCCAATAAAAAGGCCTGTAAAAACAGTAGATGAAAGTGCGGAATTAGGCAGAGAGCTAGAAGAAAGAATACTAATTTGGGAGTCTCATGCCAGGTTCTCATTTGTCTCAGCATTACTTATTCATGAAACCTGAAATAATCTTTCATTCCCTCTTAGCTCGCTGCATTGCCTCTTTCCCTTTGGGTTTTTAAGCATTTTGCTGAGGTATATACATCCGTTAGTATTTCCTGTAGTAGCTGTCTGTAAGCGGAAAACCCAGTTCTTATATTTCCGAAAATGCCTTAATTTTATCCCCATTCTTCCTGGCTCCAGAATTCCAGGTTAACAGTGGTTTTCCTGCAGAACTTTGAAAATAGGACTTTATTGCATTCTGGCATTGTTGCTGTTGAGAAGTCTGCTGCTAGTTTCCTTTTAATTCCTTTCCCCCTTTTTTCCTTTTCTTCAAGAGTTTCTCTTTATCCTTGATGTTTTTCAGCCTCACTTCAATCCATCCAGAAGATACTTATTTTACCCGGTCTGCTTGGCACACCGGTGCATTTTCAGTATCAAGAGTCATGCCTTCAATTCTGGAAAATTGTTAGCACTAGTTCTAATATTGCTACCCACCACCATTCCTTCCAGCTCCATTTCTGGAAATGCTATTAGGTTGTTTCGTCCCACCTGTTGTGATACCTGCCTCTTAATAATATACATTTCATCTTTCTACACTCTGAGCAGACTTCTGAGTAGAGGCTTGATTTTTCCTTTTGTGCCTGGTGTTTTCTCCCATCTATTGAGTTTTACATCGTTGACCATATTTTTAATTTCCAGGATTTCAAGTAGATATTTGTTTTCAAATCTGTCACTTGATTCACTGTTATTTCAAAAATATTGGGGAAGGGGTATTTTGTTTTGTGTCTCGTCATAGGTTTTAACACATTTCTATTAAAGTCATTTCAGCCCAAACCGATTTGGCTCAGTGGATAGAGCATCGGCCTGCAGACTGAAAGGTTCCAGGTTCGATTTCGGTCAAGGGCATGTATCCTGGTTGTGGGCACATCTCCTGTGTGGGGCGTGCAGGAGGCAGCTGATCGATGTCCCTCTCTCATCGATGTTTCTGGCTCTCTGTCCCTCTCCCTTCCTCTCTGTAAAAAATCAATAAAATATATTTAAAGTCATGTCAGTTTGCCTGTTTCATCTCGCCAGGGGTGACGCCGTCAGAGTAGGTGTTTGTCGGTCTTGTTTGAAGTTGGCTCCTCTCCCTCGTTGGGCTTCAGTTGGAAGCCTGTCTTAGTGGGTCGCTGTCCCTCGCTGCCTCCCCTCTGCCTGTGGGTGGTGTTCTCTCACCCTTCGCTTGGAGGTGGGTGAATGGGAGGTTCCACTCCTGTTCTGATACGGAGGAGAAGACCGATCTCCTCCGTGGGCCGGGTGCAGGTCGCAGGCTCCGTGCTTCCCGCTGCTGCCCCGTGACGGTCTCCGCCACGGCCCACGTGGTCCCGGAAGCCTTTCGGTTCTTTCCCCGGACGGTGTGTGCCGCTCCCAGCCCGTGCGGCCCCTGCACTGGCCTCGGGCTGCACCATTGGCCTTCGTCCTCCCGAGTTTGTGCCGCCGGCTGCTGGTGCCGCCCGGCCGCTCCCTGTTTCTCAAGAGTGGCCGCAGCCCCTCCGCCAGCCTGGTTTTTGTTCCCTGTGTCTTGTTTCTCTTGTTAAAACATGACTGGCTCCCTCCCTCCTACCTCCCTCCCTCCTAAAAATACTGCATCTATAATCATTGCTCTCATTGGAGTCGCGAATGGCATTTAAAACCTGTCCCGAAACGCCGTCTTAGTTTCCTCTTCGTTACTAAGTCACCTCGAAGGTCTCCTCCAGCTCCGCGAATTCTAACCTCCCCGTGTGCACCAGGTGAGAACCGTTATCTGTGCAATCAGGTGTTTGGCACGTTACAGTCAACCCAATCGCTTTCCAGTCCTTACCGGTCTAGGCCAGACAAGCTCATGAATTATTGATCGAAAAAGATATCCAAAGTGCTGTGGCCTCTACAGAAGATTTCCAGCTATTATTTGCCTTTTCGGTTATTCTATTCCATGCTGGACTTCTCTTCTGTATGAAAAAAAAACAAACAAAGACACAGCCTCTCTAAATAAGAGTTCTGATTGGCCTGCTGGCCATTAATTCCTGGTCTCTCCCCACATAGTAGTACCTCTCCTTCCCTTTGCACGGCTTCGGAGACCTGGATGCTTCCAGAAACAGCTACTTCAGAACCAAGGACTGTTTTCACTTTACTGGGAAGTAGTGACAGGCTTTCCAGCTGTCTGTCTATCCCAGCGTCACCCAGAGGGGCCTCAGGAAGGACGGGGCGGGCTCATTGTCCGTCAGAAGGAGGCGGAGTTGACTTTTTATAAGCTTTACAGTCCCTTCATGGATGATCACTAAGAGCTGTTTATGTTTTATGAATAATGTTTAATGAAGAACTGCCAAAATGGCTGTTAACATTTTTTGGAAAAATAAATAACTTCGTAAAGAAGCAGCCATATGGTATCTGTTTAAAATTGGAGGCCAGAGTCTATTTTTAAAAATAGACCTACAAAGAGGCTGAACACAAACCGAAACATCCCCTCCACTTTAATAAAAGTAATACTTACCATTCGTGGCAAAACGTTAAAATGGGATGGAAGAATTTACAGATGGCAGGTCCCATTGGGCAAGCGGGAATGCGGAGGAAATACACGTTTGATCCCAGTCCAGTGGGTCTCGGTGATCTTGACATTGAACCTGCTCTGCAGAAGAAGGGACTGCAGCCCATTGCAGTGTTTAGGAAACCGGGTGCTGCTCTAGGAGAGGGTGGAGGGCTGACATTAGGAAGGAAGAAAGGAAGGAAGGAGGGAGGGATGGAGGGAGGGATAAGGGGGGCAGGATGGGCCCTTTAGGAATGTGGAAGAGAAGATGGTGCCGCTGTGACCCCGGTGCCCGCGTACCTGCCCTCTGACTGCAGCCCCCGACTCTCTGGCAACACAGGTGCTGCCTGGCCTCAGAACACCTGGACCTCGAAACTGACCCCAAACGTGGTACATTACTTCTCGAGTGGAAGTTTGAATCATCCATGAAATTTCCTTTTGATGATTCTTCTTCTTGATGGGTTTGCCTGTAAAATAAGACCATCTATAAAATCATCACGATTTTTTGCATGAAAAATGATGATCATTATCGCTAAAATGATGTATACCAGAACTGGGCTGTGCCTGCAGCCTAACAGCTGGATTCAGAGTAACGTGCTTAGCCCTTTGGAACAGCATCTGATGAGCCTTTGTCTTGTGTGTAAGGCATGTCGGGAACTCACCTCTCTCTGTCTCTGATGGGCGTTGTGAATTGGACTAATTAGCTCAGTGGGTTCAAACCCATTGCCCCTGGGTCAGCCAGTTAATGTAAGTTTTCTGAGCACCGCGCCTCAGTCCCCAAAGAGGAGTGGCTCCTCACATTGCCATCACCAACTGCCATTACCAGAACACCTCCCGGTGCGTGGCTTGAGCGTAAAGTGTGTGTCAGCACCATTTTCATTAAAACACACACACTTCTTTTCTTTTTTAAAAAAAATATATTTTTATTGATTTCTTACAGAGAGGAAGAGAGAGGGATAGAGAGTTGGAAACATCCATGAGAGAGAGACATCGATCAGCCGCCTCCTGCACACCCCCTACTGGGGACGTGCCCGCAACCAGGATACATGCATGCCCTTGACCGGAATCGAACCTGGGACCTTCCAGTCTGCAGGCCGACGCTCTATCCACTGAGCCACACCGGTTTCAGCCGCACTTCTTTTCAAGTACATAATCAGATAGTTGCCCCTGTTGGGACAGGCCAAGAGTTAAATTTTAAAAGCTTTTATCTTTGTAGTATTTGTATAGCATTCAGGTTATTGTTCATTCCGTAATGTACCGGTACAAAGAATTCTTATCATGTGGTTCTAGATCTCTCTGTAACCATAACTTTGCAGAAAATGTGCCAGGTGTAGTTGTATCTAACCTGAAGATACTTGTTAGAGTTATTTCATAGTGCCAAATTGCAAGAAGTGTCTCTTTTTTTTTTTTTTTTTTTTTTTTTTTTTTTTTTTAAATATATTTTATTGAGTTTTCACAGAGAGGAAGGGAGAGGGATAGAAAGTAAGAAACATCGATGAGTGAGAGACATCGATCAGCCACCTCCTGCACGCCCCACTACTGGAGATGTGCCCACAAGCAAGGTACATGCCCCCGACCGGAATCGAACCTGGGACCTCTCAGTCCGCAGGCCGACGCTCCATCCACTGAGCCAAACCGGTCTCGGCGAAGTGTCTCTTTTTATATCTTATTTGAATGAATTAAAAATGCAAATGTGCTTTCATTGAAAGGCCGTGACTTCACCCGCAGGCAGGCAGCCTGTGTTTTGCGCTCTTTCGTTTTGTTCCGGGGCTTGCGGTGAATTTTACTGAAACTCAGGGAGGACGTTTGCACATCCAGAGGCTCAGTTAGCCTCTGCCATCAGAGGGGCCCGGGCAGGAGTGGGGGCCTGAGACCTAGGGCGTCCGTCATGGTGGATGACGGTTATTTCTGACATTAGGACATCTTCTCTCGGGACCTTCAAAGATGGGAGCTGAGAAGTACTAGCTCTTCTCAGGTTGCAGAGTTGATTTAAATCCCCTATTGTTGTTTTTTTTTTTTAAACAATTCCATGCAATTTACTAATTAAAAAAAGAAAAAGCTGTGTTGGGTGGCTTAAAACAAATCAACAGAAACAAACAGGCGCGGATCAGCCCGTAGGAAAACAGCTTGTAACTGCCCTTCCTTTTCTCCAGCTTCTCCAAGGCGGAGAAATCCGGAGATGAAGCTGCTATAGAGCGAGAAACATTTTTCTAAAGCTGTTAGCGTGAACCGCAGAGCCCATTGGATTACATAACATCAGAAATAGAATTTTCTGTTTTCTGACATCTCCACCCTCCTAAAAGTGCAGTGTGGCTATTTTCTAAAGATGAAGTGAATTAAAAATCAATTTCTATTTCTAGAAGCTGAGTAGTGTGAGATCATTTGAAAGTCCCTGGAGTGCTTCAGCAATGCTTAAGAATCATTGTTCTTAATAATAGAAATGAACTCTGAAATGACAAGCATTTTATACACTCGAGGTAACCTGATTTTTAAAATAAAATAGTTTCTAACGAGGATGGAGCTCATGGCCCCAATCTGCAATAATCTTGACACCTTTTCCCTTAGGACTGTTATATAATTATCTCATCACAGACCCCATATTTCTAAAGTGCTGTGTGTGTGTGTGTGTTTTATCACCAGTAAGTACCATACACAGTATCTATTTTTGTTTTTATTTTTACTGCCTCATTACTTTTACATTCTGGAAAAGTAGTTGTAAATTAGTGAGAAAATATTGGGCATAAATATCAATAACTAAGAAATGGAGCTGGTATGTAGATTATTTTCCTACAGTAATAATGGGAGCTGTTGACAGCACTCTGCATCAGCTTGTATTGCTGATACTGGACCAGCCTGACATTGCTCCATGGAAAGAACCTGACGATTAAAGTGGGTGATGAGTAGAGAAGGGTTGGAACTTAACTGTAAATAAATGTCACTAGTAAGTCCGGTTGTGATAGAAAGTGATGGTAAGAAGAATTAGAGCGATTATAAGTTATATCATATTTTCCGGCATATAAGACGACCCACAACTTTTCCAGTTAAAATATAGAGTTTGGGATATACTCGCCCTATAAGATGACACCTGGCATATAAGACGACCCCCGACTTTTGAGAAGATTTTCCTGGGTTAAAAAGTCGTCTTATACGCCAAAAATACGGTACTTACATAGCTCTCCCTGTGTTCCAGGCACTGCACTGACTCTCTCTGCTTACTGAGCTACGAACCTTCTTCGCAGCTCTTAGGGCAGGTGCGGTGGCCACCCAGCCTTCAGACCGCAGAGGCGTGGAATGTGCGGGGACTTGCGCTAGTGCCCAGTTAGGAAGTGTGAAGAGAGGGCGCTAGAGCTTTTCCCTGCCGCTGCCTGCTTCCAAGTGGAGGGTTCTTAGATGAGCCACCGCGCCAGACAGCCACCGGGCGCTGCTGCCATGGAGACTCTGAGTGAATGGTTAGCGTGCAAGTACCATGTGCATCTTCATCGTCCAGGATGGCTTTGCCCTTGCACCAGGCTTGAGTGCCGTGCAGACTTGACAGCATGGGAAGTGCTTGGAAAACTGTTCAGTTCCGCTTATAGTTACAGAGTTCTTTCCACACGGTTAATACTGTCTTATGAAGTTAATGCTTTTTGAGGAAAGGCTATTTGGAATGGCAGGTTATGGTGACCCCAGGCATCTGACTGGTGAACTCCTCCTAGACCAGCAGTTCTCAACCTGTGGGCCAAGACCCCTTTGGGGGTCGAACAACCCTTTCACAGGGGTCGCCTAAGACCATGGGAAAATGCAGATATTTACATCACGATGCATCACAGTAGCAACATTTCATGGTTGGGGGTCACCACCACATGAGAAACTGTATGCAAGGGTCGCGGCCTTAGGAAGGTTGAGAACCACTATCCTAGACGCTGTCTTGAACTCTTTGGTCCACAATTTCCGTAGGATGTATTTATGTGCTTATTTACCAACTGCCTTGCAGCGTGTCAGGCTTTGAACTGTGTTCAGGTTGATGCATCAGCAGCAGTTTACTGAGGCCCTGCTGTGTCCCACTCATCGGGGACGGGGTTTGGGGCCGCCCTGGTCCTTGAAGACCAGCAGGTCCCTGTGGGCAGAGCCCGGCACCTCTCTCTGCATGAGAAGCGGGCAGTGCGGTCAGAGATGGGCAGAGAACGGCTTTGTTCCCTCTATTTTATAGACACATCAAACCAGGAGACTGTGACTGTCCCTGGGACACGTCCTGCTATTTGGGAGCCTGATTGCACAGGTGTTTGTGGACTGGCTGTAATCACGCCGTTATGCTCCGTTAATAACAGAACACGACAGAGGCCCGCGGAGGCGCACATGCTGGTTAGCGGGAACAGACGTTTTCCAGGAAGGAGGTGGTGGCGTGGCTGTACTGCAGATGGGAGTGGTATTTTGTGGGTGACACTGATTTTCTGAAAAAGAAACGCAATCAGGGAAGGAGAGTTTTAAAGTTCAGAGATGATGACTACTGTTTGGTCTTCTAGGACCAGCCCCCCAGTTTTGGATTCTGTCGTGGGAGCTCCGCCAGGTGAGAGAGCAGGGTTGTCACGTGGGCCGAGGAGGAGGTCGGGGATCTGCCTTCAGCCTGCTCCTGCCTCAGGCACCGCTCACTCCTTAAGGCCCCCGCAGAATTCCACATAGTCACTGGTCAGCTTTCAGCCCCCTAACGGGGCCGGTTTGGCCAGTTATTTATAGGTGCTTGTCGGTTGCAACAACCCTTGTATGCGAACATAGGAAATACACGTATCAGTTACCATCTCGGAGGAGTTTGTATGCGAACATAGGAAATACCCGTATCAGATACCATCGCGGAGGAGTTTCTGGTTTCAGCTTTTCAGTGGTGAATTTATTCATGACCTTTACCTCCTAGGACTCTTTATATTTTTGTTTTAAAATATGTCTGAGCCAAAGCAGGTTTGGCTCAGTGGATGGAGCGTCAGCCTGCGGACTGAAAGGTCCCAGGTTCAATTCCGGTCGAGGGCATGTACCTTGCTTGCGGGCACCTCTCCACTGTGGGGTGTGCAGGAGGCGGCTGATCGATGTCTCTCTCTCATCAGTTTCTATCTCTCTCCTTTCCTCTCTATAAAAAATCAATATATTTTAAAAAATATGTCTGAAATGTAACATTTTCTCAAAGTAGCTTGCTTGTTCAGGATATTTTGGGTGTACTTATATAGTTTATCAGGGTGTTTTGTTTGTTTGTTTTCATGTATTGATTCGAGAAAGAGGAAAGAAGAGTGAGGGAGGGAGGGAGAGACAGAGGGGGAAAAAGATACACACACACATTGGTTAGTTGTTCTTCTTACTATGCATTCATTGGTTGCTTCTGTCGTGTACCCTGACTGGAGGGCACACCTGCAGCATTGGCATTGGGATTGGCCAGGGCGGGTGTCTGCTCTCTCTGAAATGGTGGCCTTGCTGTGCGTCCCTGGCCACGGGCTCTTTGCTTTGGTGAGATCACGGCGTGAGGAGACAGTGAGGAATTCCTGCTCGCTCTCCTCCATGTGCCATATCCCTCCAGGCCTTACATGCCTCTCCATGGTTAGCCCGGCCTTAACTAGCTTCTCAGTTCCCTGTCACACCTTTCAAACAACAGTGCCGGAGGCAGCGCCCCTGACCTGGGCCTCGGTCAGCGCCGCCCTGGAGGGCAGTGCGGCTCGGTAAGGTTGTCATCTGGGTCTGGAGTTGGGCCACACGGATGACTCTCTGTGTGATAAGAGCCAGGCTCTGCCAGCTCCAGAGAGAGAGCAGGCTGACCGCGGTCCTGCCCCTGAGCCTGGTCCCGGGAGGAAGGCCATTAGGACAGGCCAGTGGAGGGCTGTTGAGTTCGAGTCGGAGAGGTGGCACATTGTAACTCATGCGCACGTTTTGCTCTGGTTCTTGGTGACTTGGGCAGTGACTGCGGGCAGGAAGAGGGGTACTTCTTTTTATACTTGACAGTGAGTTTCGCTCTCAAAGTTGTGTGTGTGTGTGTGTGTGTGTGTGTGTGTGTGTGTTGGGGAGTGGGGGAAGGGATTCCAGTGTGTGTGTGTGTGTGTGTGTGTGTGTGGTGGTAGGGATTCCAGTTTCCTTTATGCATCCAAAAGCAAATGCAGTGCCATCATTGTGTCTGCGATCTGCGTTAGTGTTTGGACGGTAGAAGCTATGTGACGCCCACAGCGTGGGAAAGGCTCCCGGACGGGCTGAGCAGCACCTGCCGTCAGTCTCTCAGCAAAGCTCACTGAGTGGATGGAAGGTCTGGCTGAGCTGCGTGCCAGTTCAGCAGAGTTTGTAGCCGCACAAGTCAGCTCAGTGTCTGTCAAACAAGCTGGTGACAAACATGAGGTCTTCGGAGATTTTAGAGTTCGGAATTGCGGGTAACTGGTTGTGGACTTACACTCCAGTTCTAGGACGCTACTTTTTTTTCTTTTCTTTTCTCTCTCTTTATGGACTCGATGTTCATTAGAGTTGTGGGCTGTTATGTAAGAACGTGGAGGTTGGAATGACTGGATTTGTGACTTGCCGTGTGGGATGGATTCTGTGTTGTGAGCTCTAGAAGTAATTGCTACCAAGACCAATTCAAGTATATTCTTCTTTAATAATGATAATAGTATAGTTTCATTTATTTTTTAAAAAGCTCAAACTATGAAATGCTCTTCATGCACCTGCAGGGTATCGTGTTCTGGCTTGATGCTTGAACATCTTCAGAGTCTTCCAGAGACGCCCTTGTGCTCTGTCATTTTACTGTCACGAGCTCAGCTTTAAGAAACATTTCTGGGAATGCACCTGGCTGGCTGGCTGACGGCTCTGGGGCTCAGGAACACTTATTTACACCTGAATGGATCTATAGGTTTGGGGCTCTGTCCAGGGTCCCTGGTGCCCACTGACCTTAAGAAGCGGAGGGCAGGGAACTGGGCTCAGTGCCCTATGAAGTGACGGGGACTTCCTTCCTGGATGAGTGGGAAAGCCAGCTTTCCATCACTGCCGCCTCCCGAGATGGCATTCCTGCTCTCTCCTCCATGCACGTTCCTCCCGGCAGCCGAGGGAGCGAACAGGAACGTGGGTCCTGGCAGACCAGAGGTTGAACCCTCGGTCTGCTATTCTCTATTAGTTTCCTTTTGGTGACATTACCTTAAAGCTCAGAGCCAGGTTCTCACCTCTGGAATGTGGGTGATCATTAGATCAGCTCTACCTCACAGGCCTATAATAAGGATGGAATGAGATCCTGTCAATAATGTACAGGATACGCCACTTCCTGAGTGAATGGCTCTCTTCCATCATTGACAGTCCCTTTGTGGAACTCTGGCATTTTTTGTGCAGTTCTGGCATTTATATTGAGAAGCTGAGATTTTATTACATCAGGGGCTGAGCTGTTAATTACAGCAATGTTCTTTTTTTTTCCACATAAGTGAGTCCAATACGGTAATAAATACCATTAATCTTGAGAAATCAAAAAAATCTTGAGAGGCGTAGAGGGGCAGTGCCAAAAATGGAATGCGAAGTCAGGTTCAAGAATCAAGGTCACAGCCAGTTCAGCCACCAATGGGGTCATGAGAAGCATTTGCCGGAGCAGTTTGGCAGGTTGTGTTGAATCTGGGACAAAGTGCAACCCATCCTGTCCTGGCCCATTCCTTCTGCGCAGCCCCCTCCTCAGAGTTCCAGGGTCAGTAAGGTGGAGAACCGAGACCCAACACCCGGTTCGGTGACTTCAGAGCTGGGGTGCTCTTTCTGCTCCCTGTCACCTTACTCTCACTGCATGCACACACTACATAAATATGCATACTACAGTTACACAGTACATGCATGTGTCCGTTAGTATAGTGTTGGGTGCACAAATTTCCTTGTTCGATGTTGATTTTTATTCTCCCTTCCTCCAGGTTTCTACCTACGCAGCCATCTTGGTTCTCCCTTGTTTTGTATACTCTTCTTTGCAAAATCGAGACAATAATAGTTGCCGTCTCATAGGGTTCATGAAAGGGCTAAATGAGTTAATGCCGAAAAAGTGCTTAGAATTGAATCTAGCACACAATGTTAGCTGTTTCTAAAGCTGTGAAAATTAGAAAAGAATTAGCTTATTTCTGTTTATCTCATCTCAAGGTGATTACGGAAATAAATGGGGGGAAATAGTCCCAGTGGGAAATGTTCAAAAGCGGCGGCTAAAGTCTGGAAGGAGCTTCATGCAGTGCCATTGAGGGAGAGGGTCCAGCCTGAGGGGCCGGAGCTGAGAGGGAATTATGCTCCGCATCATAAACGTCAAGCTGTGTGTATACTGTCAATCAAAGCTCTCAGTGCCCGTTCACTGCATTACACCAACGTGCAAGTCAAAATTTGAAGACCACTTCTCATGTGGAACATCAGCGTTACTGTAAAGACTGTATATTAAATGACCACATATCAGTCAAGTGTATCGTAAAGCTTCATGAAGTTCTCCAACACAGCATACTGTAACAGGTGTCCTTATTTTACGGGATTGGAACTGGCAGGAGGTTGGTTAATCCAAAAATAAGGAGAGAAAAGCTGGTTAAAATGGTGAATCATTTAAAAATGGTACATAGACACCTTATATATTTTATGGTGACTTAAAACATAATTTCTTAGTATCAGTTTAAGCAGTTAGTAATGTTTCCATGTGTTCACTACATGGATGTTTTTTCCATTGTCCAAGGCATATGCTACGTGCTATGAACAGCACTGCCGTTGGTTTACTCAAGAAAGGTTCCGATGGGAGTGCAGATTGTCTTTCTTACACATACACATACACATGCACATGCTCATGCACTCATGTGCACACACATTGGTTTCTGTTTTTTAAAAAACGATTTACTGAAATGTAAGTACATACCATACAATTCACTTAAAGTTCTCATGCGCCATTTAATGGTTCCACCATTTGTTTTGAATAGGACTGTCCAGCCTCTCGGAGAGGAAAGGTGCCAGTGTGCACTGTCTCTGTCTAGATCATTATCCCTAACTTTTGACAGTTGTATCGCCTTCACATAATTCACTGCAGTCTTTTGCGGTGGCCTGCCTTTCTTGGGTCTTTGCAAATTGAACTTCGTTTTCCCAGTTAAATTCATATTCATGAGTGTGCATGTGAGTAACTCCAACTCATTCCCTGAACAAATGAATTCTGTATGTAATCGGTTCTGTCTTATTTAGTACACGTTAACATAGTTACTTGGAGAGAATTGCTGCTTTAAGAGATTCAAGTAACTAAAATGATTTAGCTAGAGTAAATATAAATTTATAATTACATCTTTCTTGTTTTCTAGCTGTTATAGCAAATTGCCAAATTCCATCTAATTTATATAGTATAAGACTTAGTAATTTCTGTGCTTAACTAGCAAATAATTAGCCTTGAAATTTTCTTTTTATAGAAGACGGGGAATGAAATTGGTCTTATCTATCATATACAATACTTAGAAAAAAACAATATATTCGTTTTCTAATGCATCAAATAAAGCCCTCATCACAGGCTAGGTAAAACACCTGAAAAATAAAATTCTTACCTTTTTTAAATCGAGGCAGATTAACTCTGATAAATTATGTCCAATTAGTATCATGATGGAAATCCTACTAGGAAAACAGACTGGACTAGACCGGATGGCAGTTTATCTGTGTTCTCTGTAACATGTCCCATCGGGGGTCGTTGTAGAGAACACAGCCTCTGGCCACTCTGTGCAGCGTTTAGCATCTCTGACTCCTAATCCGAGGTTCGAAAAGAAATGTCCCAACTTAAGCTGACGTGGTTTGCTGGGCTCCAGCTTTAAAGAGATATATGAAGCCCAGATAAACTATTTCATATTTTTGCCAGCTAGGGTACATTTTTGCTGAAAGTATCTTACTTAATAGGCAAAGGATTTCATTTCCTCACTAAATCCTGCAACTAAAATCAATAAAGGACAACTCTTTCCTGAGACAAAATGAAAATTATTGTTTTTTTTTACTTCCTATATATAAGACAACAGTTTGGTGTTCTTTGTGAACTTTTTTGTGCACACAAGAACAGGCAAAACACATAACATGTTTACAAATGTACACCGCTTTTTATATGACAGAATTAAACTGGTGTACCTGATCAGCAGCTTGCTTTTATAGAGACAACCTGTACATGAACTTTTTTTTGGAGTACACCAATAAAAGAAAAATGGTTATTCAAATGAACGGATATACCATTACTTATTTAATTATTCCCCTTGTACTGGTCGATGTTTAAGTTGTTTTGTCTTTATTGTGTGTGTGGTTTTTTAAAAATATATTTTATTGACTTTTTACAGAGAGGAAGGAAGAGGGATAGAGAGTTAGAAACATCGAAGAAAGAGAGACATCGATGCCTCCTGCATCTTCCCCACTGGGGATGTGCCAGCAACCAAGATACATGCCCTTGACCAGAATCGAACCTGGGACCTTTCAGTCCACAGGCCAACGCTCTATCCACTGAGCCAAACTGGTTTCGGCTCTTTATTGATTTGTTAATATTTTAACTAAAAAGAAACAACCTGGATTCTAGTATGGGAATGTGTTCCTAGTAAGGCAGGACCTAACCTTCAATCTTTATACTGTTTCATCACATACATTTGTCATATGGACCTGTCTCCAGAGACCATGTGCAGGGTGGGGTTCACACAACAGTTTCATAGATAAAGAAAAGTCTATTCTGCCACTAGACGGGAAAATCCAATCCCAGAGGGAAAAGGAGCGAATAGAACACGAAGACTGCAGTCTGTGTGCCAGGGAATTGAAAAGTCAGATGGTGGAGAAGAGAAAAAGCTACTTATGGAATGGTTTTGTAGAAATTGAAAATTCTTGAGTGTAGAATTTCAACCACCACAGTTCATTTGGGGTACTGTGTTTACTTAAAAATAGGAATAAAGTGGCAATATTTGAGATACATACCAATATGGTCACAACTTGAACGTAAGAGTTTCTTAGCGTAGTGTCCATATGTGTATGTATGGGGGCAAGTAGGGGTTGAGAGTATTGCTATGTGTTTGCTTTTGTAAAATTTAAAATAAAAACCATAACAAAGTATTTGATTATGGAATGGAGTAAAATAGACATATCTTTAGAAATGCAATAACCTGCAGCCCTTGAAATAGCCCAGTCACTCGCAGTTATTCTGCTGCCTTTTAATAACTGCATGTAGAAAGCACTTTATGCCCACAGGAGAGGGTGTCAAGGAGCTGGGACTCAAGCAAATAAAAATTAGCAAATTTGGTTAATATTTTTCAAAGCCTTTTTTGTCTGGGCAGCTATGTTTTTCCTAAAGGTAACATTGGAAACAGACTGGAAATACTGAATGGCAGAGGCTGCTGAATGGAGTTCCACATCTGGAGAAAATGCTCGGAACGCCAGGATGAGGAGAATGGATTAGGCCACTGCGATACATGTGGCCTCTGCTTCCCAATTCCCACTGCGGTGTTGGGGGAAGCCGTTAGGTCATGTCTTTGCCAGATGCCACAGCATGGGGGTGCGTTCCTAGTAAGGCAGCAGTTCCTACAGATAGCTGTACTGTACCTTATAACATCCAACACACGTGTTCATGCGTTGGATGTTTATTGTACAATGACCTGGTTGTTATCGTTGTTTTGCTTATGAATGGACATTGAGTGTGACTCCAGTGGTCAGCGTGCTTTCCTCTGCGTTTCAGGAAGCACCGCCAGCGCAGGCCTTTTCTGGAGCCGAGAACATTGCGGGGAACGCGGCAGGCTCTCGGTGTATATCTGTTGAATGACGTAACAACACGCATCTAACGGTTGCTCACACACACAGGCACTTGAGTGACAGAGTAGGGAGCCCAGAGGTCGGCAGCACCTGTGGTTCTTGCGGCCTTTCCTCCTGGTTCCAGGGGGCCACTATGTTTTGCTCCAGCCCCTTAGATGAGGCCAGAGACCCAGGATTGATGGCTTTGACGGATTTCTGCTCCCAGCTCATTGGCCAGAACTATGTCACGTGGCCAATCTGACCACCAGGGAGCAGGCGGGGCTTGGAGTTCAGCAGAGGTTGCCAGAGGTTGATGGGCAGGAGCACGTGGGGACTGGATGTGGGTAGACGCCCCCATTCTATGCTGCCAGGGTACCTATTGGTTTAAACAGGTAGTTCTTTGTTCGCTGGGGAAACTGAGCATTCCCCTCGTTTATTTCGCATTTTCTCTGAATTCTTGGTTATATTTGATAGACACATTTCCCCTGGTTTGTTCTGACCTTTTACATTTACTGATTTAGCAGTTTCAGTTGGTATTAGTTACATCTCTTTTTGGTGGCAAGTTGCGTAACCAAAAATAGGGAATTGGTTGCCTCTTGTAACTGAAATGCTCAGGGCTGGGTGTCTTCGCTCCTCTCTCTCCCTGTGTTGACTGTTCCCCTGTCAGCTGCTGCCTCGGCAGGTGGTGTTTGTAGCCCCAGGGCTTCCATCACCCCAACAACGCACAGTGCCAGGCGGGCAGTAGACCTTCTGTCCCTAAGGGCTGATGACACATCAC
The DNA here is from genome assembly GCA_004026805.1 of Lasiurus borealis. Lineage (NCBI taxonomy): Eukaryota > Metazoa > Chordata > Mammalia > Chiroptera > Vespertilionidae > Lasiurus > Lasiurus borealis. The sequence continues at coordinate 49,610 of PVJN01007617.1, read as the reverse complement.
GTTCGCCTGGGGCGGTCACTGTCAGGTGGTCAGCCTGAGCATGGTTCCTTCTGCAGCCCGCTGCCAGGAGGCACCATGGCGAGCAGAGCTGGCCCGAGCACAGGGTGAGTGAAGAGTAGTGCCCTCCTTCGTGGCACCACGCCTGCTGGACACAGAGCAGGGGGGTGTCCACTGCAGGCCCACATAGCAGCAGGCATGGTTTCTGTGGCTGAGTCTGCTGTTCTTTGAGTTTCCCTGTGCCTCGATGCTTAGAAAAGTGTTGTTTTCCAAGATGCTCCACCTGTACAGTTCCGTTTTATGGTGACATGCAGTGTTTGATATTTCCATACTTTGCTCAGTCCTCTGGGAGTTGAGCTGAAAGGGATGTGGGGAAGGTTCACAGAGTAGGCTCTTGACTCTGTTGCCAACTTCTCATTGTGTGTCTGGCCACTGGAGCTATGAGACCTTCGGCAGATGGTGAAATCTGCCTCTCCCTCCAGCCCATCCTGTCATGTCTGTACGTGAGTAGCAGAGCCCTGGTTCTCTGGAACGGTTTCGCTCTCACACTGACTTCATCACTTGCTTGTTCTTGGCAAGAATCATCTTTGATTAGGCAACTCGGATGATGAAGAGACATTTACAGAAAGCTTAACTTTGCATGCCTCCGAGACAGGTTCGTTTTTACAAATCAAGTCAATACCGGGCTAATCAACTTTTCCTTTCTTACATCAGGTGCAATTTTTTAAAAGGAAGAGCAAAGAGATAATATACAAGAGGAAGTTATTGTGATGCATAAATCCTTTGAAAATATACTGAAAGACTAAATTTAATGTCTTTTCTAATTTTTCTGTAACCTTATAAATTATATAAATATATTTATATATTATGTAACCTTTATAAATTACATAAATATATTTATTTTGTAAAAAATGTACAACAGGAAGAATAGAAAAATCTTTTGTAATCCCATCTCCTAGAGGTATAACCATTATTTACAACGGGGTAGCTCCTTCTATATACACATTCTGTTGCTTGTCTTTTCATTTTGCTGATGATCTCTCTCTCTTTTTTAAAAATATATTTTTATTGATTTTTTACAGACAGGAAGCAAGAGGAATAGAGAGTTAGAAACATCAATGAGAGAGAAACATCAGTCAGCTGCCTCCTGCACACTGCCTACTGGGTATGTGCCAGCAACCAAGGTCCATGCCCTTGACCGGAATCGAACCTGGGACCCTTGAGTTTGCAGGCCAACGCTCTATCCACTGAGCCAAACTGGTTAGGGCAATGGTTTCTCTTTTTGCTCTATAGAAGCTTTTTAGTTTGATGTCGTTCCATTTGTTTATTTTTCTCCTGTTGCCTTTACTTTTGGAGTAACATCCAAAAACGAAAAACATTGCCAAGACCAATGTCAGAGAGTTTTCCTTGCCTATGTTTTCTCGTAGGAGTTTTATACTTTTCGGTATTTAACTTATTTTGAATTAAATTTTGCGTATAGTATAGGTGGGTGTCAGACCAACGAGGGTCATTCCTGGCTCTGTCCCACCTGCTGAGCCATTTGGGACGAATCGAGGACCAGCTGTGTAAGCTGCAGTCGCCTGTCTTCACGATGGGATGGTCCGAAATACCCCGGAGAGGCCTTGCATGAGGACTACATGAGATGACATGTGTGCAGAACCCAGCAGTCGTAACTGCAGAGTGAATGGTTACTGTTATCTTTAGCAGATTTTCTCTTGACAGTAGTCCTGTCAGTGAGGTGGCGGTCCCTGTTTCACAGACAGGGAAACTGAGGCTCAGGCTGCCTGTGTAACTCACAGCCATGGGTCTCATTTTTTTCTATTAACAGACTTACGATGGAATAGAATTGACGCCTGTTTGTACAGACTAGAGGTTGCTGAGTCTTTGACCACCCAAGCTGCTTTTCCTAATTCCCTTCCAGAAGCACGTTCTGTACGCATCTGTCAGCAGGATGCAGATTATGTGCCTGATAATGGATCCTTCAGCAAAGTGACATACAATTAAATGCAAGTAGCTGTTAAAATTGAATTTAGGTTATACAAAAATCCAAACATATCTCAGGTAATGCAGGCTGGGAGCCAGTGTTAAGTGGTACTTCAGTAACACATCAACAGTTGACTCTTACACAGCACAGGTTCGAACTGCAGGTGTCCACTGAGGCGCAGACTTATTCAGTAAATACTGCAGATGTATTTTTTTTCCTTATGATTTTCTTAAACATTTTATTTTCCCTGGCTTATCACAGTATATGATATATATGAGCATAAAGAATATGTTAATCACCTTTTATGTTATCAGCAAGACTTCCAGTCAACAGTAGGCTATAATAGTTAAGATATTGGACAGTCAAAAGTTATATGAGGGCCCTGGCCAGTTTGGCTCAGTGGATAGAGCATTGGCCTGGGGACTGGAGGGTCCTGGGTTCGATTTCGGTCAGGGGCACATACTCAGGTTGTGGGCTCAATCCCCAGTGGAGGGCAGGGGGAGCGTTTAGGGCGTGCAGGAGGCAGCCAATCAATGATTCTCTCTCATCATTGATGTTTCAAATCTCCTTCTCCCTCTCTGAAATCAATAAAAATATACTTTTTTTTTTAAGTTACATGAGGATTTTCAGTTGCATCGGGGCTGGGGACCCCTAACCCTTGTGTTGTTAAAGATCAACTGTACTCGGGAAATTAAACCCTAAATATTTTGAAGAGGGAATCCTGAGTGTGATACCTGTTAGGAAACTAGTGATTACAGTCTTCTGGGCGGCGTTAATAAGCTCCCCCCAGTTTTCCCTGGAGAAGGGGATGCTGGGCAGAACGGAAGGGGCTCCAGATAAAGAGCGTGCCAGCGGGGAGTGGGGAGCGCCTGGCTGTGGTGGGGGGACATGCGAACATTCCTTTCTTGCAGAGACTTGTGCCTCCGAAGCCTCCTCCTGTCTCCGGGGCTCTGCTCGCACTCCTGGCCCCGAGCTGCGCTCATTCCTGGGTAATTACTTCACCTGCCCGCCCGTCCCCACCGCCAGCGCTTCCGGATGGGCAGGGCGAGGGCCATCCCTAGCGGTCCCTCTGGCTCCAGCAGGTGTCTGGCCTAGGATAGACGCTCAGTAAATGGAAGAAGTGCCTTAGCTTCGTTCTAATCACTGCCAGTGGCATCTGCCGGTTAAATGTGTGGTCCTTCCAGCCAACCTAGTACTTTAGTAAGTAACGGTGTTCTTCGAAATGCTTAAGTCATCCTGGTAATCATTGTGCTCATGCAGAATCTCATTCCTGGTCTTTTAAAGTATGAAAGAGTCATAATTGAATTTGATAAGAAACACAGCTGGGCGCTTTGCTCTCAGAGTTTGTATGCATTTTGTGTATCGCTGTGTATGGTATGACTTCAAAAGAATGGTGACTGTTCACTTCCTAACACAGAACCCTGATGGGACACTGGCTGTGTACGCCAGGAAGCAGACAGCAAGGCTCAGTAAGGCCCCTCGGTTAAGAAAGCCTGCAGGTAGGCCCGTGTGACAGTTTCCCGGAAGCCAGCAAGTACCGCAGGAAACACAGTGAACGCGTGCCTTCACTGCTGCTGCTGTCTGTGGAGCAGGTGCTGGGTCCTCGGTATGAAGCGCCCACAACCTAAGAAGGGAAAAGCCAGTGTTAGTGGCGGGGAGAAGATGGGCTGTGCTGGGCTCTTGCATTTGGAGGCGCTCGGGGGCCCATGTGGAGGGAAACCCGGGGTGTAGGGCGTGGGCTAGGCCTCGCCTTCCAGACTCATCCTCAGCCCGCGGCTTCCTGAGCTGGGCCTTCTCCTCCGTTTCATCTCAGGTGCTGGCGTTCGGACTTCTGTACACGGGCCTCCTCCTGGTCGCCGGAGACCCCCTCCCTCCCTCTGTTCCTCTGTTCCGTTTTGTGGGTGTGCACAACCTCTTTGTAATTCTGAGGGGCCGGGTCGCTTTTGTACAAGCGTCTCAGTCTGTTTCCAGTGCGGTGGAAATGAATCGCTCAAAAGCAGGATGGTGGTCTGGTCTACTTCTTAGGAGGCCTGATCTCAGCGGTAGCTCTGCAGACAAATCAGGAAAAAGCATTAGATAAAACCTTGGGGTACACTGTCTGCTGAGGGGGGAGTGAAGAAGGTCCCCATGAATATTACAAGGTCAAGTTGACAAGATTCTCTAGCTGCTTTGAGCTTCAGAAGCTAGAATATCGCCTACAATCTAGTTGTGAGCTGACCTCTTATAGATGATTCATCCCTTCCATATGGTATTATCTTCCTAATAAGCATGTCTTTAAAAAGCTGAAATGCAACCATATGTACAGTGTTGTTTTTTTTTGTTTTTTTTTAATATATTTTATTGAGTTTTTACAGAGAGGAAGGGAGAGAGATAGAAAGTCAGAAACATCGATGAGAGAGAGACATCGATCAGCCGCCTCCTGCACGCCCCACAGTGGAGATGTGCCCGCAATCAAGGCACATGCCCCCGACCGGAATCGAACTTGGGACCTTTCAGTCCGCAGGCCGACGCTCTATCCACTGAGCCAAACCGGTCTCGGCTGTACAGTGTTTTTAAGGGATCATGGATAACCCAGCAATAATTTTTAAAATGCCAACGTCTCCCCTCCCCCCCTTTAACTGGGTAATGAAAGAAAGTTCAGTTAATTCTCACATGACTTTGATTTTTCTGTACAGAATACACTGTCTTCATTCCTGTTTTCTTACAGATATTCCTTACTTACCTCAGTCTTTGTGGTACAGGTAATTGTGAAACAGAAACCATGGTCAACACTAGCTGCCAGCTGAATGAAAGAATCTATGTGCCCTTCTGTTTTCCACTTTGACCAGTTCAAACAACAACTGAACTTGCCCTTGGGGTAGTGCGGTGCCAGGCACTGGAAACACTAAGGGTTCTAGCACAATAGGAAAAAGACAACCCAATTAAAAGGGGCAAAAGATCTAAATAGACATTTCTCCAAAAAAGATAAACAAATGTGTAAAGAGCACTTGAAAAGTTCCCAGCACCAGTCGCCATCAGGAAAATGTAAGTCAACATTACTTCACACCCAGTAGGATGGCTACAATAATAATAATAAAATAGCAAGTGTTGATGAGAATGTGGAGAAATTGGAGTCTTCATGCATTGTTGCGAGTGCAAGTTGGTATAGCCACGTTGGCAAACAATCTGCAGTTCCTCTAAAAGTTAAACATGGGGTTACCGTATGACCCAGCACCTCCACTTCTACACATACAACCAAGAAAACGAAAACATGTTTGTATTCGCAGAGTACTATTCATACCAGCCAGTAAACAAAGTGTGGCAGATCCGAAGAGTGCAGTATTGTTTGGGCGCACAAAGGGAGGAAATGCTGGCACATGCTGTAATACGGACATGCCTGGAAAACATGACGCTGAGGGAGAGAAGCCAGGCACGCAAGGCCACATACGTATGATTCGTTTACATGAAATGGCCAGAAGAGGCAGATCATGGACAGAAAGAGGAATGCTTGGCTAGGGCCGGAGGGAATAGTGGGGTGGGGTTGATTTAAAATTTAATGGGGTGATTGCAGAACTCTGTAACGCTATGAATGTAAATGGTATACTGAAAAGCATTGAATTCTAAATCTTTAAATTTATTTTAGAAGGATGGGGAGCAAGAGAGAAACATCAGTTGCCTCCCACACGTATCCCAACTGGGGACCGAACCCACAACCTGTTGGTGTATGAGGCAGTGCTCCAGCCAACCAAGTCACACTGGCCAGGGCTGAGTTGTACATTTTAATGAGTGAATGATATGTGACTTTAGTCCCAATAAAACTATCCTCCCCCCAATTATAACTCATTTGAAGCGATTCTGACAATATAAAATTCTGCAGAAATATGCTTACTGGTCCCTCAGGGATGGTTGAATTTAGAAATAGTTGTGGCATGCCCCCTGTGTGCCTGGCATAGTGCGGGGCCTCAAGAACACAAAGCAAACTTGTTCTTAGGCTGGTGAGGACCAGATGAAGGAAGTCGTATGCCAACTGACAGGGCGCCATGGGAACAGCAAGAGTGAGTCCTTAACCACCAGGTGCCAAGGGCCAGAGGGTGTTCTGGGCCAAGGGTGGCAGGGAGTGTGTGAGGATGTTAATTTTTTAAAAATATATTTTATTGATTTTTTGCAGAGAGGAAGGGAGAGAGATAGATAACCAGAAACATCCATGAGAGAGAAACATTGATCAGCCCCTACACGTCCCCTACTGGGACTGTGCCTGCAAGCCCCTAACCAGAATTGAACCTGGGACCTTTCAGTCCGCAGGCTGACACTCTATCCACTGAGCCAAACCGGTTTCGGCAGGATGTTAATTTTTAAGGTCCAGAGCTGGGTAGGGAGTGCATGTGACAGGAGGTGGGTCTGGAAAAGGAACCTCCAATCAGGTTTATACTCTGGATGTTGTAGCTCACAAATAAATAATACAGAGCGCTCACTGAGTGAACGTTTGCTGTGTGCCTGGCGCTGTTCTGAGGTCCTTTCTCATGCTCCTCACAGCCCTAGAGAGATGCGCTGCCATTCCCCCACCCCCAACCCCCAGCAGACCGGGAGAGGGGCTGAGCTGAGCCAGGGTTCTCACAGCCACACCATTTCACACACCTTCCTGCCGTGGGCGCTAATCCGGAACCCACTGTTCACACTGAGTTTCTCCCAGCCTTTTTAAAGATGCTATTGGCTCTTTGATACCAAACATCTCTCAAATTAAACTGGCCCTCCTCATGTTTTTCTTGTTCAGTTGCATTTATTGATGTTTCACTTAATACATCACAGAATAAGAACCATTTACAGGGATTCGCTACTTGAACTGTTTGTATTTAGCATTCATTCGAATTACATTCTCTTTAAGTTGAGGAAATTCTTTATGAGTATTGAGGATACCAGTTGTTCACTGAGATGGTTTCCCGTATATTTCTATCAAATATAAATGATAATTCATATTTGTCAACACCATTTGAAGGGTTCTTGCTTGAAAAGATGAATATCCTTGCGTTGGGTAACTGACAGTTTTTTCTAAAAACAGTTCTAGGTGTGGGAAGTGAAATGGCTTATTTAGGGCATTAGATTACAGCCCAGATAGGCTTTCAGCTGACCGGCCTATATTTTTAGTATAGATTTCTCTACTTTTAATAGTCCTTGATGAATATTTATTGGTAACAATATCTAGAACATCATAGAATATCTGACTTTAGAGAGGGTAGCAGGCTGGCAGTTTTTGAATAATCAGAGCCCTAGGTCAGAGTTAGCTTCTCATCTGTCTTTTTAGTGGAAGATCACGCACTTCAGCCAACACCCTGACCACTGAGGTTCTATGCCCAGAGTCACCCTGAGCCCCGTTTTCCTTTAAAAGGGAAGGAAAGTTCTGGCTTAGAAGGTCTGGGCACCCTGTGCTCTGCCACATAATTTGGCGGCTGAGAAACCAGCTGGCCTGCTGCTGGGTGATTCCTCAGCGCTCTGGTATGTTTGGATGTTGCCAACTAGACTGGAAGGATCCGGAGAACAGGAAATAAACTTCTGGGAGATAAGACGCCCTGTAGACCAGACGAGAGAGGAAATGAGACTAGGAATCCAGGGGAACATGAGCAATTTGACTTTATTTTTAAACCCAGAATCATTGGGAAGATTTCTTTCCCTAATTTAGGGGAGCTGTCCACTCACTCGGGTTTACTGGTTAGAACTCACAGCAAAGAGGTATGTGTGGGGGGACCACGTTTCCATTTATAGCTGCATCTCAGCTGGTCAGAAACTGCAAAAGGATGCGCTGGAGCCTGTGAACTTGATGTTGATCTTAAAGCTGCCACTGTGTTCTCATAAGACCAAGCAATCTGTGACGTTAGAAATGACTTTATATCTTACCTTTTCTCTTCAGTGTCTGTGACATGCTGTGACTGTGCTGGCTGTTCTCATGAAGAAGAGTTTGATTACTGATAGGAACCAAATATGCAAACTAGCCTTTATGCTCTCAAATATGACACCTTGTCATCAGATGCTATTTCATAAGGAAGGTCATCATACATGAATAGCTTTCAATAACCTTTTATAGTTCATGCGTTAACTTACCCATGGTCAGCAGTGACTATCATGTTATTGGTCCTAGTTTGTCCTGAGGCAGCCATCCTGGAGGCTGTCGGTGATTGTGGGCTCAAAGGTGAGCCTGTGGCTTTAGGAACCACAGGGTAGCAACGTGCACTTCGGTGCATTGCAGGGCTCAGGCCAAATCATCACTGGGCCTGAACGAACTTTATGACGTTGGCTTTTAAGGGCCATTTGGAAATTCTAAATTTTATGACACATTCATTTGGAAATTCTAAATTTTATGACACAATGCCCTTAAAGACTTTTGTTGCTGTTTTGGTTTTATGGTTTTTAAAAAATTAGATAAACAATTTAGAGAATTTAAAAAACTAGAATCGAATAAATGAATCTGGGTTTGTTGTCCCCCATCCACCTGTGTCGAGAGTCCTCTGTGTATGTTCACAACTCTGATGCAGAGAGAGCACTGGATTGTGTCCATTTACTGACTGAACTCGACAAGGACAAAGATGGCTTAGCACCCAACAGTGTGTCGTGGGCAGACTGGCAGGATTGGCTGCTAAAATGCCTTTGGGAGTTTGAAAGCTGTTTCAATAGTCTTATATAGTTCAAAGATACAACTGAGTAAGGATGATAACTTCTAATTATGCCTTATTCTGTGGAACAATATATTCAGAATTACTGTGTCAGTATTCCATGACGATCAGGATTGTGTCTCTTTCCTCGGGCAGCACCGCTCCGCAGGGAGGGCCTCGTGTGGTGACAGTTGCCCACCCACAGTGGGTGGAGTGAGGGCTGTGCGTGCAGACCTGGCACCGGAGTGGGGTAGGCGCTCAGCGGAGGGGAGGCGGCCTGGGGCTTCTGGGAGCTGTCGGGCTGTAGCCTGAGAGATAGAAAGTCAGAAACATCGATGAGAGAGACACATCGATCAGCCGCTTCCTGCACGCCCCACAGTGGAGATGTGTCCTTTGGCGTGGGAACCATCTGCTCCGTTAGATCTGACTGGTGATTGCCACGTCTCGAAACTGCAACCTCACAGCTCTTTGATGTTTGAATTTTTCAAAATATGTTTATTTTATTGACTTCAGAGAGGAAGGGAGAAGGAAATGAGAAATAGAAACGTCAATGATGAGAGAGAATCATTGGTCGGCTGCCTCCTGAAAGCCTCACGCTGGGGATTGAGCCTGCAACCGAGGCATGTGCCTGACCGGGAATTGAACTGTGACTTCCTGGTTCTTATAGGTTGATGGTCAACCATGGAGCCACGCTGGCTAGGCCAGAGTTTTTTGTTTTGTTTTGTTTTTAAAGCAACCGCATCCTTACATTTTGAGTGGGTAAGAATTTCCTCTTGGAAAAATTGAGGATTTTATTATGCATCTCTTTTTTTAATGTATCTTATACCTAGTGCTAATGCCAGTAGTTATGGGGCCGCTTGCAGCTCTCTGGTGCCTTGCAGACAGACTTAAGGACTAAAGTCAGGGGTGCCCCTGGTACAGCTTGGTGAAGTGACGGGACTTCTGCGTGGGTCTGTGTTTTGGACACAGATGGGCGTGAGGAGGTCCTTGACACTCTGTCATTGTACAGTTGACCCTCAAACAACATGGGTTTGAACTGCATGGGTCCACTTATATGTGCTATTTTTCAATACATACGTAGTCAGCCCTCTGTATCCCCCAGGTTTTGCACCCATCAACTGCAGGCACAGATGGCCAGTTGCACGCATTGATCTTTGCCATTTTATATGGAGGCCTTGAGCATCCTCGGATTTCGGTATTTATAGCAGTCCCGGAACCAGTCCCTCATAGAAGCTGATGGGTAGCTGTAGTTAAGTTTTAGGGAAATTAAAAGGTGTAGGTAGATTTTTATTTTTATTTTTTTATGTGAATGGGGTCAGTGCCCTTAGCAAGGGTCAGCTGTATACATTAGAATTTGGAAACCATTTACACAAGTGCCACATGTTCTTGAGGGTAGTTCAGTGGTCGAGCCACAGTTTGCCACTCTGTTGACTAATGAGTTTGCTGACCACTGACCTAGACTCTCGATTCCAATAATTGCAGGCTGTGGTTGTTCCTTGTGATAAAGCCTCTGTCCCAGTGGTCGGCAAACTCGTTAGTCAACAGAGCGGGAACCCTAAGTTTGCCCACCACTGGATGGATCATTTATCAGGCACAAAGCCCTGGGAGGAGACGGGAGCCAAAGCTTTCTTAGGAGCATCATGCGTGCTCTTGCCAGTTAATGGTAGTCCTAGTTCGAAGGCACCCCTCAGTACATATTCACATATATGTGCATGCTGTGTCTGCCAGCTGGACTTTCCCAAGAGCAGAGCCTGGTCTTCTCCAGCTTCGTATTGGTTACAGCATCACACAGCAGAACCTTAAGTCTGAGCTGAATGGCTGACCGGTTGACTTAACTCAGCAGGATTACTAACATGGGCCAGCGGGTGACACTCAGAAAACATTCACACAGTGAACGTGGGGAGCGGTTTCATGGCTCCTGGGCTCCTTCATAGCCCGGTGTCCTTAGCGGTTTCCCTGGACTCTACGAGGGCTGTCCTCACGCATCCTCCTAATTCCACAGACCGCCTTCCAGAGGGTCTGCCTTTGCGGTGGAATGAGAGTCGAGAAAGATCAAAGTCACTTCCTATTCGCTATGTTTAGATGCTGAACTTTTACCTAGTAATATACAAACATGTAAGTTGACCGTAACTCCACTACGCCCACCAGCCAATCAGGAGTGATATGCAAATTAACCCAACAAAGATGGCAATTAATCTGCATACACAGGCACTGCATGGCTGGGGGCATTCTGCCCCACTCCTGTCTCAGGGCCTCTGGGCAGTGTGGGAAGGTGGGGCTGGAGCGAAAAAAGGTGGCTCTGGGGCTGGGCCCGAGTGGACAGGCAATGTCTGCAGCCAGGGAAAGGAAGGCCCATTCTAGCACGAATCTTCCTGCATTGGGCTTCTAGTTTGAAAATAAGAATCTGGAAAACATATGAAGAATTTCACATTGGGAGGAAAAGGAAATTAAATAGGTCTCATCTTTGCCTCTTACTGCACTAAAAAATAAAGCTCTGATTGAAATACACAGTATATTTTGTGAAAATTGTTTTCCCCTCATACTGTCCTGTCAGGTGAAAGATCCTTGCACCTGTGAGAGGCAGACAGAGTGCAGATGGCCTCTGGGCCTCGTTTGTCTAGCGTGGGTGTTTCCATGCTATTCTCAATCACCGGCTCAGGTGTCTGCTGTGTCTCAGGAAGCCCTTCATGGGTCTGGCTCCCTGTGACTGCCGTGTGTGGACTGGCCTGTCCCCTCCACTAATCCCCCAGCCTCCCCAGTCTTTTTCTTTGACCACGCATCCTGTTTAGTTCTGAAGTTTGATCTCTTTGTAGGTGTGATCCTGGCTGCCTGGTTTATTCCCTGCGGTAAATATCTTCTTGGTTGTTTTCTAGGTTGTGCTGGTGAGGTGGAATGAGCCGTACCAGAAGCTGGCCACCTGTGACGCAGACGGAGGGATATTTGTGTGGATTCAGTACGAAGGAAGGTGGTCTGTGGAACTGGTCAATGACCGAGGGGCTCAGGTGAGTGGCTGGAACCTCTCTCGGTGAAAGACTGCTGGAGAGACAACACAGGTCCTGCATCCCAGGGCAAATGGAAACTCTTTCCAGAAATGGGTGGACTAGAAATAAATAAAACTAGAACCCCAGAAACCAAGATGGTGGCATAGGTGTACATCTAAACTGCTGCCTCGCTCAACAATTTCAAAACTACAACTATAAAGACAGAACAGACGTCATCCAGAACCACAGGAAAGCTGGCTGAGTGGAAATTGTACAACTAGAAGGAAAGAGACGGGCTCACAGAGACCCAGAGGAGCTGCAAAAAGCTGAGGTACGGAGACACGTGCGTGGAGAGGACAGGCGGCAGAGGGCCTGGCTGGCTTCCTCTAGCGGGAGGGAGACGGAAACTCCTAACTGCACTGAACCCCACTTTCGATTGCACTGAACCCCAGGTCTGGGCGAGACTCATGGAGGAGTATAGACTGCTGTGAAAAGGGAGGAGTGCAGGGAAACTTAGAGGAGCCACAAAAGAGGAGAGGTCTGGAGGTGCGCGTGAAAGTGCGTGCAGAGAGAACTGACTGCTAATTATGCCGCTGGCTTTCTCTAGTAGGAAGACAAAACTTCCCAACTGTGCTGAAATCTAGGTCGGATGCACTGAATCCCAGTTTCGGGTGAAACCCTGGGGACCCAGACTCATACGGGTCCCTGGAGCGCATAGAAACTCAGGGGGGCCAGAAAGGCAGAAGTCTGAAGTCGTGCAAGCATGACTGTGCGCAGAGAGGGCTGCAGCAATTACCAGGGACACTGAGACCCAGGGGCCGCTGATGGGAAGCCAAGACTGTCTGCTCAGCCCTGAGACTCAGCCCTATCCAAGCTGAGCACAGAGGCTTTTGCAGTCTTGCAAGTCTTAAGGCAGAGTCCAGCCAGAAGTTCTTCCGGTATTGACACAGCTGATCCTCACAACCAGTTGGCTAGGAGGTCAATTCCCCCCAGTGATACCAACAACAATCAAGACTTAACTACAACAAGGCTGTACACACAGTCCATAAAGAGGTGTATCAAGAGAGGCCACCTCAGGTAACTGGGGAGGCGGAGCTACTGGGCCCTATAGGACACCTAGCACACAAAGCTACTCTACCAACTCAGGGAAGCAGCGAAAATGTGGAGACAAAGGAACAGATCACAGACAAAAGAAATGGAGGAAAACAAACGATGGGACATAGAGTTCAAAATCACGGTTATAAGGTTTTTCAAGAATTTCCTAGAAAAGATGGATAAATTTAGCGAGACCCAAGAGGAGATGAAAAAGGACCAATTAGAAATTAAACATACACTGACTGAAATAAAAAATATTATACAGAGACCTAACAGCAGACTAGAGGATTCAGTCAAAGATTTGAAATACAAAGAAGCAGAAAATACTCAACTAGAAAAGCAAAGAGAATCCAAACATGTGAAGATAGTGTAAGGAGTCTCTGGGACAACTTCAAGCGTACCAACATCAGAATTGTGGGGGTGCCAGAAGAAGAGAGAGAGCAAGATATTGAAACCTATTTGAAAAAATAATGACTGAAAACTTCCCCCACCTGGTGAAAGAAATAGACTTACAAGTCCAGGAAGCGCACAGCACCCCAAACAAAAGGAATCCAAAGAGGACCACACCAAGACACATCATAATTAAAATGCCAAAAGCAAAAGACAAAGAGAGAATATTAAAAGCAGTAAGAGAAAAACAGTTAATTACCTACAAAGGAGCACCCATACAATTGTCAGCTGATTTCTCAACAGAAACTATGCAGGCCAGATGGGAGTGGCAAGAAATATTCAAAGTGATGAATAGCAAGAACCTACAGCAAAACTATCGTTCAGAATTGAAGGGCAGATAAAGAGCTTCACAGAGAAGAAAAAACTAAAGGAGTTCATCAGCACCAAAACCGGTATTATATGAAATGCTGAAAGGTACTCTTTAAAAAGAGGAAGAAGAACAAGGTAAAGATAAAAATTATGAACAACAAATACATATCTATTAACAAGTGAATCTAAAAATCAAGTGAATTAAAAATCTGATGAACAGAATAAACTGGTCAATATAATAGAATCAGGGGCATAGAAAGGGAGTGGACTGACAGTCCTCAGGGAGAAAGGGGTGAGGAGTGTGCAGGGAGAGACTGGACAAAAATCATACACGTATGGATGAGGACAGTGCGGGGGGAGGTAAGGGCAGAGGGTGAGGTGGGAGCTGGATGGAGAGGGGAGGAACAATTGTAATAATCTGAACAATAAAGATTTATTAAATAAATAACTAGAACCCTGCTTTTCATTTTTTGTGCGTATACACTTCCACTGTGCTGCTCTTGTGAGAACGCTCAGAGCCTTCAGGCTTTATTAAACCTGTGAATCACTTCCACATTCAGTGCTGGGATCGCATGTTAAATTTAGGTCCTCGGAAGTACTCTGGCATAGCACTTTCTTCTCCCTTTCACAAGGTATTTTCCTGTGCTGTGAGCTTCCTGGTTGTCTCACAGGGAGCTCCACATGACTGTTTCTCACAATCCCTCCCCAAACTGAGTTGTCAACACTTCCTTCTCTCAGGTTGCAGCCTTCCTCCCTCAGCTCTTCCTCTCTGATAGAAATCTGTCTCCCCCAGAGGGAAACAGCGGCTCCAGGGATGCCCTGCTGAGCTGTGATATTTTCTATCCGCTTCATAGGTTCTTCCGGCGTATGGGGCAGCTCTGCCCTTCTTCCCCCATGAGCATGGGCAGCACAGCACACATGTGCCATCCCAGGGATTTACAAAACGAGGACTTCAGCCAAAATCGGTGTGGCTCAGTGGATAGAGTGTTGGTCTGCAGACTAAAAGGTCCCAGGTTCGATTCCGGTCAAGGGCATGTACCTTGGTTGCAGGCACATCCTCAGTAAAGGGCGTGCAGGAGGCGGCTGATCGATATCTCTCATCAATGTTTCTAACTCTCTATCCGTCTCCCTTCCTCTCTGTAAAAAAAATCAATAAAATATATTTAAAAAAAAACAAAAAACCCGAGGACTTCAGAACCAAGTCCTCAGCAGACCCTTGTTGAAAGGGGGTTTCTTAGTCTCCTCTCCTCTCCTAGGATGGTTTTCCTGTGAGCTCCCCAAGTTTGAAAGATAAAGAGTTCAGTGAAGTGGCATCAGATTGCAAGGAGTGTAGATACTAGATGTGCCAGTTGATAATGCGGATATTTTTCAATAGGTGGAGTTACACATACATTGATAAATATGCGATTTGATATGCATGCTATTTTGTTGTATTGATAGCAAGCTTCAAAACTTCATGTCAAATTTGCTGAAGGTGTTAACATCATAGATATTTTTACAGTTAAAAATTTTGTGTTGAATTTTGTGCCCAAAAAAAGAATGTTTGCGGGAAGTTTTATTTCATTACTTAATTTTGAAGAAAAAGTTATCATGGGAAGCTTTGGGAAGCTTATGGTGAACATGCTCCATCTCAAGATACTTGTGAATGCCGGTTTAAACACGTTAAAAGTGATGATTTCGGTGTGAAAGACAAAGAACGTCCAGGTCAACTGAAAAAGTTTGAAGACCAACAATTACAAGCATTATTGGATGAAGATGCGTGTCAAATTCAAAAACTTGCAGAAAGATTAATAAATGTTGCTCAGCAAACAATTTCTGATTGTTTACAAGCAATGGGAAAGATTTTAAAGGAAGGAAAATGGGTGCCATATCAACTGAACAAAAGACAAATGGAAAACCAAGAAGTCCTCCATAAAATGTTGCTTCAATAGCATGAAAGTCTTCTTTGAATCAAACTGTGACTGGCGATGAAAAGTGGATTTATTTTGAGGACCCTAATGTCACTTTCATAAGGGTGTCTCCAACACAGAAATTCTCCCATTGTAGACACAGCTGATCCTCACAGCCAGTTGGCCTGGAGGTCAATTCCTCGCAGTGATATCAACAACAATCAAGGCTTCACTACAACAAGACTGTGCACACAGCCCACAAAGGGATGCACCAAGAGTGTCCATCTCAGGTAACTGGGGAGGTTGAGGCACTAGGCCCTATAAGACATCTAGCACACAAAGCACTCTTATCAACTCAGGGAAGCAGCCAAAATGCGGAGACAAAGAAACAGGTCACAAATGAAAGAAATGGAGGAAAACAAATGACGGGATATAGAATTCAAAACCATGGCTATAAGCTTTTTCAAGAATTTCCTAGAAAATATGGATAAATTTAGCAAGGCCCAAGAGAATATGAAAAAGAACTAACTAGAAATTAAGCATACACTGACTGAAATAAAGAATAATATACAAAGATCCAGTAACAGACTAGAGGATCACAAGAATCAAGTCAAAGATTTGAAATACAAAGAAGCAGAAAGCACCCAACTGGAAAAGCAAAAAGAAAAAAGAATCCAAAAATGTGAAGATAGCATAAGGAGCCTCTGGGTCACCTTCAAGCGTACCAACATCAGAATTATGGGGGTGCCAGAAGAAAAGAGAGAGCAAGATATTGAAAACCTATGTGAAGAAATAATGACAGAAAAATTCCCCCACCTGGTGGGCTTACAAGTGCAGGAAGCGCAGAGAACCCCAAACAAAAGAAATCCAAAGATGGGAGATTCTGTGGGAGACCCTCCCCAGCCCCACCCCTCCTTGGTACTCAGATGTGACCCCCGTAGGTTGCTGATGTGTGCACTTCCCCTCTGACTTGGCACATAACCCCAGGGAAGGTGCTTCCTGACATTAAGAGGCAAAAGCGCCACTGACTCTGGAAAAAGCTGACTCTCGGTCAACAGTGCTTTCGGAGGAAGATTTTGATCGGAACACGGAAATGTGAAAAGTAACGAACAGAAACCATTTAAAACGGAGTGAGGAGGCTGGAAGAGAGAACTTTCATGCACATTTCATTCAACACATAGGCCTGACCCCACAGGAAGAGAGGTCCCTGCATCTCTGATAGGAAGTGATACTAGACTCAGCAGGAGGGAGCAAGGAGTCCTCCCAGGAACAGTTCAGCCAATGGGAGGCTGCCATGGCTCAGCCAATGAGAAATCACTACACGGGGCACTTTCCGTTTCCTCCAGTGGAATCTTTGTTTACAACAGTCTTCCCAGGTCCAGAAAAGAGTGTGCCTCTCCTCTGTTTCTTTGTCTGAGCCGGTGGTTCGCCATTATAGTCTGTGTCCCTAACACTGTACATCGCAGCCAAGTAGAGCTCTCACCGCCTCATTTTCTCCGGACTGGCAGCCTGGCCGAGGAGGGAACCTTCTGCCATGTCCATGTGGCAGCTGTGTGGTCTCTACTGCTACTATATTCCTCAGCTTTTCTTGTCTTTTAGAGTTTGCAAATGGCACATTAGGGGGAAGAAAGAAGAAGAGGTTAGGATTGAGTGAGCTCACGTGGACCATAGAACATCTGGAGCACCTAGACTCTCCCAACAGCCTGTGCTGGCTGGGTCCTACCAAAGTCATCGTTGTATCTGTGATCCGATTTACATTTTTATGTAAGTTTACTTTGTAGAGCTCTGATCCTACACGTCTCAGAACCCATTGAGCAGCTGTCAGCACTAAATGCCTACATTGTGGGGAGATTGGTTGCTTTTAATTGTGTTGAAGTCAGATCTTATGTAAGAACAGAGCACTCTGATGATGGTGACTCACTGGTTGAAGGCGCAGTGTGGCGCTCCACACCTGAAACTGTCTGCTAGGAGGAGGGACAGTTCTGGGACTTGGAAGAGAAATACCTGGAAATCTGCTCAGAAGAAATAATACCTTTTAGAAGTGACAGGTGATCCTTGTTACCTAGCATGCCTCTCATTGAGCCAAAGCAATCACACATCCGGCCCAAGCTGATTGGTGCTTCAGGAATTTCTCTTTTAGGAAATGATTGAGTCCTTTGTTTCAAAGTTGAGTCAGGAACAGTGCCTGCACAGTTTCAAGTTTTAGCCGCCTCGGAGGGACTGATAAAAGCTGCCCCAGGCATGGGCCAGGCGGGATACGGCTCAGTTAATCCCTGTCCGAGAACACACGTTAGTGAAGCAAGAGCACTGTAACCCCCTGTGGCTGAAGGACACCCCGTGGAAGGGCCTTTCCGCTTACTTACTTTCAGCATTTGGCACTGCGTCCCCCTGTTTTTGTTTTCCCGGTTGTGACATACTCTGTGCTGACCTAATGTAATGAAACCGGTTAATTCATGTAAATATCCTATGTGATCATTTTTGTGACTATCAGAAATGATGGTATCTTGGACAAGATTCTTTTCACTGACTCTATCAAGCATGTCAAACTCAAAGGCCAACACAGGCCAAATAAACAAGGGTTAAGTTTATGCGGGCTACAAAAACAAAAGCTTTAATTTTCATAGAAACGTAGGTTTATTTCGATAGAAACATGCTGAATACAAAGGGCTGAAATAAACGAGTCATCGTTAACATAAAATAATAGGACATTTTAATAAAAATTAATTTTTTTCTTGTACATTAACTTACCAGACACTGAATAACTGCACAAATTAATAAGTGTAATGCAAATAAGCCTATTTTTCTTGTTCTCCAAAAGCGAAATATTTCCTGTTGCGCACATTAAACAAGTCAGTTCAAGACTAATGACGTGGCAATTCGCTGCTAGGGTTAATGGAGAGAAATGGTGCGCCTGCATGTAAGGCACGTAAGGGAAATGAATGCAACGCGATTATAGTAATCAGTCATTAGCGAATGTTGTAGTTCTTTTTTAATAACTAGAGGTCTGGTGCATGAAATTTGTGCACAGGAAGAGGGGGAGTCCCCTCAGCCTGGCCTGAATCCTCTTACAATCCAGGACCCCTCGGGGGATGACCAACTGCCAGTTAAGGCCCAATCCCACAAGCCTAAACTGACAGTTGGACATCCCTCTCGCAATCTGGGACCACTGGCTTCTAACCGCTCGTCTGCCTGCCTGCCTGATTGCCCCTAACTTCCCTTCCCTGCTGACCAGATTGCCCACAACTGCCCTCCCTGCCGGCTATCTTGTGACTACATGGGGTGGCAATTTGGTGCAAGGGTATGATAATCAGTTTGCATACTACCTCTTTATTATATAGTATTAGAGGCCTGGTGCATGAATTCATGCACGGGTGGGATCCCGCTGGCCTGCACCAATTTGGCTGGGCCAGCCAGGGGAAGGGGACGCAGGTGGTTGGCCAGCCGGCCCCGCCCCCTGGCCAAACTCCTGATCAAGGGGACAATTTGCATATTAGCTTTTATTATATAGAATATTTATATTGCTCTCTTTAAAGCCACCTTGATCTTATCCAGAAACTAAGTTAAGGACTGCATGTAGGTCTCTGATTCAAGTGCTTTCCATTTAAGATGATAAACTGACCATTTTTATCTGTGTGTGTCTCAAAGGTGAGTGATTTCACTTGGAGCCACGATGGGACTCAAGCGCTTATTTCCTATCGAGATGGGTTTGTCCTGGTCGGTTCTGTCAGTGGACAAAGACACTGGTCATCCGAGATCAACCTGGAAAGTCAGATCACATGTGGGATATGGACTCCTGACGACCAGCAGGTAATGCATGTTGAATGTAAGTGTGTAATGTAAAAACCATGAGAGCTGAGGGGGAAATGAGTGAAAAGTTATCACACAGGGAAAAAGGGCTGAGGTAGGGGAGTTTGCTCCAAAGCTTCTTAAAGAACCACAAAGAAAAAGAACAGTGACAGTGTCCAGGTAAATATTAAAACAAAAATTTGAAATGAACCATAGGTTGGAGAAATAATATTTCCCACCAATATGGTAAACAGTGGGTAAATATTTTAATTACAGAAAATGTTGACACAAATTTAGTTTTAAATTTACGTAAGTAGCCAATTAATAAGTGGATAGTGGACATAAATAGTAATTTACAAAAGAGGTTCAACTAGTCAGTAATCATGTGGTGGAAAAATATTCTCAGGGAAAAAATGCAAAATAGCACAATGAGGGCATATTTTAACTTTTAGCAAAAGTAGTAATAAACTGATACAGATGATTTTACTGATTATTGATAAGAGTATAATCAAGTATTCTCATTCATTGCTAGTAATAACATGGATTAGGCATTTGAAGAAGCATTTTGGTATACAGTATGTCAAAAATATTAAAGATTATCAACCATTTTGACCAGGTAATATAATTTAGGAATTTATCTAAAAGAAACAAAGGGAAGGCCTGGCTGGGAAAGACAGACATGCAAACAGAGCCAAGTTCAGCGTGCCTGGAGTCCTGGTTAGAGGGAGGTTACTTCTGTGTGATGGTCCTAACGCTTTCAGACGTGGTGTCTGAGCGCTGTGATGACAGACACCAAACTGGACGTTGGAGATAGCACATCAGCCAGTCTTTTCCGGGAGAGGACCTGGCTGTGTGTTGGTTGGGAAAGGACAAGGTCACACATTTCGTCGGGGACTTGTTGGCTTTGAAGGCCCTTTGGCACGTCCAGGCAGCGGGTGGCAAGGGCAGGTGTGAGCGCAGAGCTTAGGGCGAGGCCTGGACGGGGCGCTCATGTGATGGCCCTGGAAGCCGGAACATGACTGGTCTGGAGAGGAGAGGGCCGAGGGCCAGGCCTGGACGAGGAGCAGCCCCGGGGAGAAGCCAGCCCGTCTCCCTAAAGAGAGCACCCGAGCGGGGAAGGAGAAGCGGCAGAGACTGCTGTCCTGGCCACGGGGGCTATTATTAGACTCTTCCAGTCCGGGGCTCACACAGCCTTGTCTCATGGGAAGGGATTAGGCATGAAAAGAACGGTAATAGGCATATTTTTAAAATCCGATTTCATGTTGTATGTGTGACATACTTGACCCAAAAGAGAGTAACTCCCTCCATCTTTGCTTGCCAACTGGAGTATTAGTGCTGCTTTTTCCTTCTCCCGGATGTTAGAGTGTGTTCTCTTCCCTGAGAGCCGGGGCTGAGCTGGTTAACGGCGGGGCTGTGAGGCAGAGGGTGCTTTTGTGCCAGTGTGCGTATTGTAATGTGGAGCACTGGCCACCAGTCCTTTCTTCAGGAATTAGGCGTCTGTTCTGTTGTCCGGCATCAGTCAGCTCTAAGAATCACACAGAAGATTGAGAGTAGTGATGATTACGCCAGTGGCACATGGGGGGTACCAGGGAGTCCCCCACAGACAGGGGGGAACTCCCTGCGTCCTCGTGAAGAGTAGTGTTGGCTAATGAGATGCCATTATTAAACGCAAAAGTCACACATGACAAATGAGCCTCCAGCAGCGCCGGTAAAGAGCTGCTCTTCAGAACAGACTCGGCAATCGAGTGAGGCCTTTGTCCCCGTGAGGCGTGCCTTACAGGGGGGACCCCACACACCCTTTTCACTTGAAACCTGTAAATCGTACATTTTAGTTAAAGTTACAGGAAGTCACGCTCTGTGTTTATCATCATTTAAAACTGTGTACCAATACATTCAATGTCGCCATTCTAAATGATTTTTAAAAATATATATATTGATTTTTTACAGAGAGGAAGGGAGAGGGATAGAGATTTAGAAACATCGATCAGCTGCCTCCTGCACTCCCCCTACTGGGGATGTGCCCGCAACCAAAACACATGCCCTTGACCGGAATCGAACCTGGGACCTTTCAGTCCACAGGCCAACGCTCTATCAACTGAGCCAAACCGGTTTCGGCCAATGTCACCATTCTAGAGTCCACAGTATTCCTGTTGGTTTTGTCTGTTTTTCTTTAAGTGGCAGGAACTAATAAACTGACCACCACATCGGAGGGAGAAACAGTTTTAGACTTTTTTTAGCTTCCAGTCACTAAAATGTAGATGTGGAAAGAAATAGTTGGTGGGGATGGATTTACCTAACAGCCCTGTAAAACCTGTGAGCTTGTCACCACTGAAGTGAATTATAAGGGGAACCCAGGTTCCCCTCGTGACCTCCGGCGGACGGCACCGCTGTCCGGGAGCTGCCAGCCTCGCTGAGATGCTCTCGCGCTGCTCTGATGGGGGCGGGGGACCCTAACTCCCACCCCTTCCTCTGCCTGCCTGTGCCCCCGCTCTGCCCTGGGCCTGTCCCTCCCCCAGCGGGCCCGGAGTGTGTGCTCCCAGACCCGGCACCTGAGGGAGTGCCGAGGGCCGGCCTCAGCATTGCGGTCCTCCCTCGCAGGGAAGCGATGAGGGCAGCTGGCGGTGCAGTGCTCCTCACAGTCACACTCGGCGAGGTATTGCCACCGCTAATCTTTACAGCATGAATTATTAACCAACACCATCCTGGCAGGGAGAGAAAGCAGACCCACGATTGCAGGCGCATCTTCTTTTCCCAAAGCGATTAGATAACGTGCTTACATAACCAGATGCGTTTTCTCTAAATTCTTAACCGTGAGCCTCGGCTAGTTCTTTACTTTCCAGAAAAGTCAGTGCATGTAACCCTCTTAACCCTCTTCTTCAACCCAGAAAGCAAAGCACCCCGCAGAAAGCGAAGCCAGGCTGTGCTCATATTATTTGTAATGTCTGTACAAAGTGGTGAATGTATTAGTTGCGCTGCTGGTCACATTTCCGTATGAGAGACCTCGAGTTTCTGCAGTAACTGTCAGCTAAATGGGCACTACTGAATGCTTTTATTTTTTTTTATATTTTTATTTTTTACAGAGAGGGAGGGAGAGGGATAGAGTTAGAATCACCGATGAGAGAGAGACATCGATCAGCTGCCTCTTGCACACACCCCCACTGGGAATGTGCCCGAAATCAAGACACATGCCCTTGACCAGAATCGAACCTGGGACCCTTTGGTCCGCAGGCCGATGCTCTATCCACTGAGCCACACCGGCTTTGGCCTGAATGCTTACTTAACTGATCTGTGTTTTTATTCCAAATACCCTTTGTCCTTGCACACAAGTTGGGGTGGTGCGGGGTGGGGAACGGGTCTCCCCTCCGTCCCTCAGCAGCGCCGGTGCTCACGCGCAGGTGCTGTTCGGCACGGCGGACGGGCAGGTGATCGTCATGGACTGCCACGGCAGGATGCTGGCGCACGTGCTGCTGCACGAGTCGGACGGCATCCTCAGCATGTCCTGGAACTACCCCGCCTTCCTGGTGGAGGACAGCAGCGAGAGCGACACCGACTCCGACGACTACTCCCCGCCCCAAGGTAGCCGCTGCCCCCGGGGACCAGCGTGGGGAGGGACTGGACCCCTTAGAGGCAGAGGGGAAAGGTCTGCCGCGGCCACAGCTCCCTGACCTGTTGGGATGAGTTCATGAACCGCATTGCAAAGCCAGTGGCCCAGTCTGTGTTCCTGACCTGTCTGTCTTCCCTCTGCCGCCCCGTCTCACTGTCGCTGGTCAGATAGATGCAGCCCCGTTGGCATAGGTTTCCTCCACATACAGTGCTCGCACTTAGTCTTCTTCCTCTCCCACATGTGCGTGTGCTGCTTCCCAGAGACTATGCATACACGTGTCTGTGAATGTGTGTTTGTTTAGTTGAGGAGAAGA
Organism: Lasiurus borealis; assembly: GCA_004026805.1. Classification (NCBI taxonomy): domain Eukaryota; kingdom Metazoa; phylum Chordata; class Mammalia; order Chiroptera; family Vespertilionidae; genus Lasiurus; species Lasiurus borealis. Next base: position 26,582 of record PVJN01007617.1, on the reverse strand, counting down.
CAGTGTTTACATGTAAAAAAGGAACATCAGTGCCAGGGTTTCAGGGTAGGTGGGTCTGGAGGGAGCGTGTTCTTAGCACCGACAGATGCGCTTGAGAAGTAACGGCCCCGGGTTCTCCGCTGAGCACCCTCTGCGGACCGTAGTTCGGAGCGGTGCAGAGTGGGCTCTATTTAGTGGTGTCCCAGCCAGAGTCCGAGCTGCATTGCCAGCTTTTCAAGACCCTCAGTAAGATTGCAGTGTCTCCGTAAGATCGCAGCGTCGTGGCCTGGATCTGGGCCAGGCGCTCCTCATCTCTGTGTCACTCAGCACTTTGTCCCCGCAGATGGCCCAGCAGCATACCCCATCCCGGTGCAGAACATCAAGCCGCTGCTCACCGTCAGCTTCACCTCGGGGGACATCAGCTTAATGAACAACTACGATGACTTGTCTCCTACCGTCATCCGCTCAGGACTGAAAGGTATCTAGGTGTCAGACACCCACACTTGTTGATTCTTGTCCCCGGCAGCAACCTCTTTCTGACTGAGGGGAGTCTGTGAGAGGCCACTTCCTTTCCTTTTCCACTTCTCTGACAAGTCGCTGCCTGGGCTGGCCTGGAGGAGGGGTTCCTGACCTTCAGGCTTCCTCGTCACCTGCTCTTCTCCCACTGCGACGCGAGTGGCCCTCCCGTGCGCTGTTTGTCTCCGGCTGGCGCTGTGTCTGCGGAGAGCGGATGCAGCACCTGCTGTTCTGGAGGCAGCAGATGGTGCACGAGACGCATTCACACAGAAGCCCCTGGGGTTTTAATGCTTCCAAAGCCTCATGGTTGTGTAGGGAAGTTACCGGGGACGTATGATTTTATTCTCTGTTTATCAGACGGGATTGGATTGGAGCAGCATCCCCAACACATTCCCACCAAATCTGCAGATTAGAGACATGTGTGGCTTGGGTGGGGGGGAGGGGAAGGGGCAGTGACCCATAACAGCCCTCCCAGATGAGAAATTTTTTTACTGGAGTTCTATTCCAACTCCCATCTTAGATCCACGTGGTCTTATTCTCTTAATGTCTCAAATAAATGTGATCAGAGAACTTCCAGTGAAGGAAAGCGACTTACGATATTCTGGAGTTTATCACCAGCACAGTGATTATGTCACGTGGACAAGCACTTAGAGTGCCCCATAGGTCAGAGCGCCCACAGCCAGCCTTCGTTTGTGTGTGTATAGGGCCCGTAAGTGGTTTTGCTTTGCAGATGTTTCCCGAGCAAGTTGGAAGGAAGATCTTTCTTCTTGAAGAAATATCTCCTGAGAATCCCAGATGTGGGACTTTTTATTTTTTAAATCACACAATGAACCATGAATTGGTCCACCTTCTTTGGAGTTTTTACCCTTCGTTGTGACTCACTCTTTCTTGGGGATGTAGGGGAGGAAAACCTTCCCCTCTGCCCATCTGAGCTTCCGCAACTGGGTCCTGGAGCCTAGACTGACCCGAGACAGATCGACGAGGGAAACAAGCAGAAATGTATTCCCTCCGCCATCGACTTACCGTGAGAGCACTCAGCGACGGGTAACTCAGTGGTCAGAACGTGCAGTTACACAGCTTGTCAAGGAAGAAGCAATACCTCTTAGAGAAATGGCAAAGCCGAGTTAAAGGACCCGGTTTCTAGGGCAACAAATCGTGGGAACTAATTGACGATAACGGCCAGTTCAGAAATTTGTTTTACAGATTTGTCTGGTATCATTTCCGGGTTCATAAAGGTCTAACGTCTCCAGTGATTAATTTATGTGCTTCCTGGCAGGCGGTCATACATGTTATAAACGTGTCTTGCTTTTTTACAATTATGGAGAGCGTAGAGCTTGTCTTGTATCTTATTTCTTCCCAAAAGAAACCTTATGCCAATAAGGCATATTTTGGATGGCACGTTCTGCTGCCCGCCACAAATACAAAAATGACTTAGCCCCGAGCTCAGAAATTCAAAAGCACGTCTCACTTTGCCCCGCCTTGCCTTAGAGTGAATTCACATTCATGTTGCTTTGTTTTGTTTTACAGAACTTTCTGTTTTTAATGTTTCTTTGAGCACACAATGGCCCTATTGTGAAACACTCCTTTTAAAAGATCTACTTGCCATTATAGACTATAACTGTCTCAGGATAACTTTAGAACTGAGTCTAACGCACTCAGAATTAGCATCAGGAGGCTTTGTCTAGAAGTAAACGACAAAGACTTTTTCAAAGGTCTTAGAGTTTGTGGAGGAAAACACAGGTAGGCAATACAGTGGTACCTCGAGATACGAGTTTAATCCGTTCCGTCACCTTGAGGCGTGGGAAACTGTGAGACACTCAAGTCTCGGTAAACTGGTGGGTCGTGTGCAGCTGGCCGATCCGCGCGATGACTCATATCTCAACTGTTGCTTGTATTTCAAAGCAAAAATTGCTCGCTTGACGGCTCGCACCTCAAAGATCTTGTATGTTAGGGCACTCGTATCTCGAGGTACCACTGTATACAACCATTCCGATAGAGAAAGAAAAGCCGAGGGTTCTTACAGCACAGCGTTCATTCTTGAGAAGAGTCAGTCCTGCCTTCTTCCCCCCGCATTAGTCCCGGATGTAATGGTCAGCCGTCCAGCGATCTGGACAATGGGTCAGTCTCTTCTTGGGGTCACTCAGATGGTCATCTGAGGGTTTGATGTACGTGCAGGCTTGACGCACAGCGACCCAGGCGCCTCCAGGGATTGACGCAGGACTGGAAGGTCCCGCAGGTTAATCCCCAGGGCGGTCCAAGCAAGAACGGCTTCAGCATGCCTCACTGATTAACATAGAGGCTTGACCACAGTGCTCATGTCAGCATCAGGACCACACATGATGAGAGAGGCCGTGTGACCTCTTAGCGCTTAGGGGCTGTTGAATTGTAGACCCATCTCTTGCCCACATCCCTGTCCAGCCTCTCTGCACAATGGGCCCCTGAGTTCCAGACTTCGGGGTTCTCTGGATAAGCCACAATCAGTCTTAGGGTCCTGAGGGAGAAAAGCTCTACTGTAAATCTTATTAGTCCCAGCAGCTCATTTTCCCAGCAAGAAGAAAGAACTGGCTCACGTTGGGATTAGACACACCCTTTAATAACCATTTCTTGTTGGCACCAAAAGGCTGGCAGGAGGGCAGCACGTCTCCAGTGTGGACATTTCTCTGACAGCACTGCCACCTGACACAAGTACTTACCTTCAGTCCCAAGACCACAACATCGGCAACTGTTCGATGAGAGTTGGGCCTTCCCATGCAGATATGTTCGTTTACCTGCATGTTATCTGCCCGGGCGCAGAGGAATCAAATGAGTATAAAGTGAGGCTTTGCCCTGATTGCCTTCGTGCTTTCAGCATTTCTGCCTTTTTGAGTGACCTCTTGGTCGAGGGCACAGCAACGGGAAAAGCACTTAGGATGTAATGAGAGGTTTCATGAGCTTGCCCGCTCTCCCAGAGTTCAGCAAGTCCTGTTGTGGAATTGCTGGCATTAGGGATAGATATTTAACATGCCAGCTTTGTGGTATATTTTCCTTGATTTAGTTGTCTTTCAGGGGCACTGCAATTCCGTTCTAAGTCATAGCACCTGTTTTTAATAGTCTGTATTGTTTTCAGAGAAACAGGTAGCTAATGTCTTCCTGAGAGAAAAGGGGAGGACCTCTGTTGTATTGGTTACGCATCTCTTTTTTAAACGTCTTCAGTGAAAGTTCCGGCCGTGTCTTCTTTGTGATTTCAGAGGTGGTGGCCCAGTGGTGTGCGCAGGGGGACCTTCTGGCAGTCGCTGGTATGGAACGGCAGGCGCAGCTCGGTGACCTTCCCAACGGCCCTCTCCTGAAGAGCGCCATGGTCAAGTTCTACAATGTGCGCGGGGAGCACATCTTCACCCTGGACACGCTTGTGCAAGTAAGGGTGGGGGGCATCCACCGCGATGTCTGTGTTATGTGCCCCGGGCTGCATGGAAGAGTCGTGGTGGCTTATACTCACTGTAACTGTCTTTGACAGATTTTAGTCCTTTGTTGGCTTTGATTAGATTATGAAGTACGAACCAGGAAACATAGGGAGAAGGACATTTTTTTTTTAAACAAAATATTTTATTGCCCAGTCCAGTGAATGGACAGTAAGCAGAGTGACCTGGTGTTGGTTATCAGTCTGAAGTAGAAATCAGAAACGTGCAGTCTTAATTTATTCACTCCCATTTTATGTTTAAGTCAGTAATGTATTCTTGTGTTTCAACTAAGTTACTGTTAAACAGTGTTCAAAAGCTTAAAGGTCTTTGAGAAAGTCCCAGGTGGGCCCCTTTCTGTTGGTTTTTATGTTCCAGAAATCCTCAGACCACTCATGCTTGTGTGGGTCAGTATGGCAGAGGATGAATCCTCAGCAGGGTGGACTGGACAGAGAGCTGGGAGTGAGTTGATGATTGATGGGGGTGACTTATGTCTTAACCTTACCCAGCTCATTAGAGAGGCAGGTATACCATATTGGGGTATTTTGTAATTAGATGCAGGCATTCATTATTTAAATATATGTCTTAAAAATTATAGTAAAATATACATAACATAAAATTTACATCTTAACCATTTTTAAGTGTATAGTTAAGTAGTGTGAAGTATATACCATTGTGGTCTAACCAATCTCTAGAACTTTTTCATCTTGTAAAACTGAAACTTTATCCCATTCTGTTTCTCTGCATTTGATTATTGTACATACCTCATATACATGGAATCATACAGTGTTTGTCTTTTTATGACTTTTTAAAATTTTAGTTAGCATAACCTCCTCTCAAAGTTCACCCACGTTAAAGCATATGCCAGAATTTCCTTCTTTTTTAAGGCTGAATAGTGTGCCATTACATGTGTGTATACACATAGACTCCATTTTATACATTCATCCTTCAGTGGGCATTTGAGTTCCTTCCACCTTCTAGCTATTTAGTCTAATGCGGCTGTGACCAAGGATATACAGATATGTCTTGAAGCACCGCTTTCCGTTCTTTTGAATAAATACCCAGGACACTCGCTGGATCATGTGGCAGTTTTATTTCTCATTTTGGAGGAACTGTCATACTGTTGTTCATGGTGGCTGCCCCATGTTATGTTGCACCAACAGCGCCCGAAGGTTCTATCTTCTCTGTGTTCTTGCCAACACTTGTTGTTTTCTGGTGTATAAGTGTGTGTGTGTGTGTGTGTGTGTGTGTGTGTGTGTGTGTGTGTGTTTTAATGGGTGTGAGGTTTTTATTTCTATTTCCCTGATTGTTACCTGGAGCATCTTTTCACGTGCATTTCACCTGCTTATTGGTTGGCCATCTGTGCTTCTTTGGAGAAATGTCTCTTCAAGATCCTTGCCAATTTTATTTTATTTATTTAAAAATATTTGTATTCATTTTAGAGAGAGAGGAAGGGAAAGGGAGAAAGAGAAACATCAATGCGAGAGAGAAACACCTATTGGTTGCCTCCTGCATGCACCCTGACTGGGGATCAGATCCATAATCTGGGTATGTGCTCTGACCGAGAATGGAACTGGTGACCCATCGGTGCACAGGATGATGCTCAACCAACTAAGCCATACTAACCAGGGTTATCTGATTGATTGATTGATTGATTATAGAGTAGAGGGTAGAGGAATGGGGATGGGGAGGGGAGGGAGGAAGGGAGGGAGAAAGAGAGAGAGAGGAGACATCGATTTATTGTTCTACTTACTTATGCATTAACTGGTTGCTTCTTGAATGTGCCCTGACCAGAGATCAAACCTGCGACCTTGGCATAGCAGTACAGGCTCTAACCAGCCGAGCTCTCCAGCCAGGCTGCCAGTTTTTTGTTGGATTATTTGGTGTTTTTTTGTTGTTGAGTTACCTAATTTAAATCTATCCTTTGACAGTGCAGTATTTTCTGTGGGCAAATGTTCATATTTGTTCACTCGTTTGTTCAAGTGCCCAGCAAACAGACTGAGGGGCTGCTGTGTGCCTGGTGCTCTGAGCTCTGAGCGCTAGCATCCCGGAATATGACACAAGAGCTGGGCCAGATAATAAGCTGACACAAGTCCCAGCCAAAGCTGGAGCGTGTGATTTTAAAGTGAGTCAGTGCTGTCCATGCCTTCCCTAGGGGCAGAAGCGGGGGCAGGTTGCCTAAAATTAGAAATTGGAAAGAATAATGCAGCAGGAAGACAAAAAAAAATCTATAGAAGAAGATTTAAGAACTGGGGATGTTATGAAATCTGGGTAGGTAGGTAGATGCCTTATGACCTGGGACTGGGAAGGATGAGGTCATGATAAAGCATGTTCGGCAGGAAGTGGTGGAAATCAGATGGGGATTTGTGGTTGGATAGAAATCCCTCTTCCTGTTTCAGAAGTGAACAAAACAAACCGGGAAGAGCCAAAGTGGCATCAAGCTGAGGCCGTTACCAGGGTGCCAGTGTGAGAAAAGCAGCACAGGTGTAGGAGTCCCTGCACACTGGGGGTTAAGGAGAGTTCACCTTGTTGACAATTTGACCTTCCTGCCAGTGTATTGCATGGCACATAGTAGGTGCTCAGTAGTACTCAGTGGATTGATGGATGGACAGTTGTCATCATACGCTTTCTTTAGTTCTTTCTCTCAGCTGTATGAACCAGTGGGCTCTGTGCCCTCTCAATCAGATCTCATGCCAATCTTCTCTTGGTACTAACTGGACGACCAGTAGGAGAGGATGAATCTCCAGCTCTTGCGGAGTTAATGAGAGAGCGGTGCTTTTTGGGGTGTTTGTGACTTTAGTGCTGGAACCCAGGGACATGCACCATTGCCCACTCTTCTGTCTGACTCGGGCACACCTTCAGGCAGCGTTCTGTCCCCTCCCCAGGGAATGTTCTTCCTGCATCTCAGCTGGGGAAAACCCATCCTCCTCAGCACCAGGCTGTGAATCTGTCCAGTGATTTTGATCCTTCTTCTCTGTGATAACCTCGGGTCCTTATACCGCCGGCATATACTGCACTTTCCTGTCTGCTTGTTTGATTTTCCTGAAGTCCAAGACCGTGTTTTCTTCATTTTTATGATCTTCACTGAGCCTGGAATATAATAGAGGCTTGATGATCTTAACCATTGCAAGAGTTCTCATCAGCTCTGAGGTGAAAGTGTCATAGGTCCTGGATTTAAACTGTCTGCGTTTGGGCATAAGAGAGGGGCTTGGCTGATCTTTCCTTGGAGAAAAATATCTATACAGTGTCTCAGCATTTTAATAAATCAGTGATTCTTTTTTTCATTGGAAGGTTGGTTTCAACCATTGAAAAAATTGCCTCAATATTAAGTTAAATATATATTATTAAAAATCTAATACAATATTGATTTTCTATAGCACCGACTTTCTCTTTGCCTGGAATGATTCTAAAATCACGTTATCTGCGCTGCGCTCCTCATGGAGCCAAAGGCAGGAGCATTTTTATAGCAGGAAGAAAGTTGGGCAATTTATAGAACTGTTTATAAAAAGAATTTAATGCCCTTTAGATTGGATAATTTATTTCCAAGTTAATGAGATTGTAGGTTATTGCGTACAACGCCGTTGCCAAGCACAAACTCGCGCAGCCTCGGCTTCAAAATTGATTCCCCTGATTTACTCATAATAGCTCTGCCTGTGGCTGGAGCTCTTATCAGGAAATATACTGTAATTTCTTTTCCTTCCCTTCCTACCTGTTGTAACTGAAAACCCTGTAATGGATCTCATTCTCTCTTACCTGTGACCGTCTATAAATAATAGCAGAGCTGATCCGCTGGCCTAGGTTTTCAGAGGTAGCACTACTGACTGAGCTTGCTGGCTGCAGGAATTTGGATCTGGGTGTTAGTTGGTCAGTTGTTTTGTTTTGTTTTAGCTTTATGGACTTTTTCTTGCATTAAAAGCAAGTGGGAAGAGTTACCTTGTATTCTGTAAGGTTCAGTCTTCGATGTAAGGTATTTGGGTAAAAAATTAAGAGAGAAGCAAAAGAAGAAGCCAGGTGTGGGAACGGAAAAATCAAATGAAAGATGGCATTTGTGCCCATAGACTTCTGTACTCTTTTTTTTTTATTGATTTTTTCACAGAGAGGAAGGGAGAGGAATAGAGAGTTAGAAACATCGATGAGAGAGAGACATTGATCAGCCGCCTTCTGCACGCCCCACAGTGGAGATGTGCCCGTGAGCAAGGTACATGCCCCTGACCGGAATTGAACCCGGGACCTTTCAGTCCGCAGGCCGACGCTCTATCCACTGAGCCAAACCAGTCTCGGCGACTTCTACACTCTCGAAGGAGAATCCTTTAGCAAAAGGATATTTGCGTCTTTTTGTTGAGGATTAGCCCTACCTACTCTCATGAAGCTGCATGTGCTTTTCCTTTTTGTTGTAAATGGATGAAAAAGCCCTTCCCTGGTCATCTGCTTACATAACACAGAAATAATGTTCTTTCAGAGCTCAGACTGGGGTGACTGAATGAATCCTAGCTAGCTTTTATTTCACTTGGTCGGTGGCCAAATCATCGTAACTTGATATTCAGAACGTCCACAGCTCCAGCCACCAGAATCATTGGTGACCAGCCATCAGCTTAATCTGTTTGAAGGCGAGCTACTCTAAATAGTGTCCTTTCTAACGCAAACATTAAATAGCCCTTCTACCCGGGCTGCTCAACATTTGAAGTGCTTTGCTCCTGAGCCAGTTTTCTCTCTGACCCTTTTTGTGGTCAGCTTTAATCCAGCCTGATCAGCTTAGCTTTCATATGGAAAGGACACCCCGCTTTATTTCATACTTCTCTTACATGTTTAGAAGACTTTATCCAACCCACTGCTGCGTGCAAAAAGTCTACCGCGAGGAAGCTTTCATTCCCATTGGAAAGCGGGTCGGTGAGGTCCCTCATCTCAGTGGCCTCTGCTGACACACCCTGCCCTTCGCCTCGCCCTTATCCCAGTCTGGGTTACCACCTGCCATCACCCCGTCTTTCAGGCAGATGCTCAGTTATGTCTCCCCTGCCTCCTCAGAATGTCGGTGCCACGAGGGCAGAGTTTATCTTACTCTCGTGCCTAGCGTCTGTCTGGCCCATTGCACACAATTAGCAGGTCTTTACTGAAAACTGACCGGCAGCCCAGAAGTTGGGTCAGTGACTGGACAAATGCATGGCCAGGAGGTGGGGTTCAGAGATATTTGCTGTGTCTTCGGATGCCCTCGGGGCTTGAAGCTGGCCTTGACCTCACTGTTCCATCATGTTGTGGCAGGAGAGTAAGGAACCTGCATTCCTTTTAAATGGCTCAGCCTTGGCAAGGGGAAGGAATGCAGACACAGGGGGCGGTGGTATGTCTTTAAGATTAATCACAGCTTTGGTGCTAGCAGAACCTCTGTCCTGACCTGCACTTGTGGGGATTGGTGATTCCCAAGAAAACTGTGTATTTTTTAATGTGTCGCCCACACTGTCTTCAGCAGTGAGAACCTTGCTCTGAATTAACTGGCCCCTCTAAGGGCTCGTCCCTCTGTGCGGGATCTTCTTGTAAGGAGGCCCTTGTTAGAAGTTTCTGGAAGCCCCAACCTTGAGTTCCAGGCTCCCAGGTCCTGCTCTGGTGCTGCAGCGGGCCTCTGTGTGGTGGAAAGAAAGCTGAATGATCTTCAGCCGCAGTTTGGAAGCTGAAACCGGGATTAGCTGACCCTGGGGGCTATTTTAAGCAAGTGTCTTCCGTGCTCCTTTATCTTGCTGTTGTCACGGAGTGCTGTGAAAATTCTGTTCCCGTCTGTCACTCACAGTAAAGATCTGGTGTCCCCGCTTCTCATCTTGGAGACCCCTCCAGACCTCATTAAATGAGGACTCCATCTGCCTGGATCAGGATGAACACATGCTCTTGTTGCTTCTCCATCACAGCCCTCGCCCCTTGCTTTCTCCCTTGGCACCCCCAGCGCTGAGTGTTCTCAGCACGCAGGTTCTGCTCGCACATTTGGATGCCATTCTGCCTTTTCCAGGCGAGTGATGGCCACCAGTTCCTACGAGGCCACCACGGGACCTGCGTCCTCCTTCCCCTCCCCTGCCCGCTAGCCCCCCACTTTCTCTCCGACTCTCAGCTTGCGGATGGCTGAGAATCACAGTGACCTGACGTGTGTGGGTTATGATGCGTGAAAGGTCCCGGGAGCACATGACATCTTTCGTTCCTTTAATGCTCAGGGCTCCCCTGACTCAGGAGAAAGTAGACTTGCCGGGTTATGTGAGAGCCTCCAGGCCACACAGCCCCGCCCCAAATCCCGTGTTGGCTTGTCTGTGGGGACAAAAGGGAAGGGCCATCTGGGCCACCTCCTCCCACCTGCCCTGGCCGTGGGAACTGGACCTCCAGTTACTCGGGGTCCAGATGATCAGAGCTTTAGTAAGGAGTATGGGTTGCTGTACCTTAAGCCTATTACATCTTCTGGTAGAAATGTCGCTACATTAGGGTTTGTTTGTTTTTTGTGTGTGTGTTTTTTTTAAGTATTAGCATTTTTTTAAGTATATCTTACTGATTTTTACAGAGAGGAAGGAAGAGGGACAGAGAGCTATAAACATTGATGAGAGAGAAACATCGATCAGCTGACTCCTGCACACCCCCTAATGGGGATGTGTCTGCAACCAAGTACATGCCCTTGACTGGAATCGAACCTGCAACCTTTCTGTCTGAGGGTTGATGCTCCATCCACTGAGCCAAACCGGTCTTGGCTACATTAGGTTTTGTGGCACTAAATTAAATGAGATAATATATGTTACAGAAACTTTGTAAAACGATTCCAGTACTTTGTCTATACTCTGGCCTGAGGATCTAGCTACTTTTCAGTGAAAGTCCTGAATTTTCATAATACTACAGGGTTGAGGATTCTCTGCTGTACTTTTCAAAACAAATCCTCTCAAAAACTACGAAGTCGCTTTCTTTCGCTTGAGATGAGCGTGCCCGAGCTTTCTCTGCTTCCAAGAGCGGAAGCTTACGCGTGGTTGCCCTTCCCTTCCTGGCAGCGCCCCATCATCTCCATCTGCTGGGGCCACCGGGACTCCCGGCTGCTGATGGCTTCGGGACCAGCCCTGTACGTGGTCCGCGTGGAGCACCGGGTGTCTAGCCTGCAGCTGCTGTGCCAGCAGGCCATTGCCAGCGCCCTGCGCGAAGACAAGGACGTCAGCAAGCTGACCCTGCCCCCTCGCCTCTGCTCCTACCTCTCCACTGCCTTCATCCCCACCATCAAGGTAGAGCCTGCCTCCCTCCGTCCCACTCCCACCTCCCTCCTCCTCCTCACCCTTGCCGAGAGGAGGGCAGAGACAGGGAAGATGGCTGAGAGCGCCAGAGCAGAGCACAGAAAGCTCTGCCCCCCGACAGGTCTGGGGGGGGAGGTGTTAGCTCTGCAGAGTCCCGCCCCCTCCTTCCACACGTGCATCATCTTCAGTGTGTCCAGCGGAGGTTCGCACATGTGACGGACATCAGCTTTCGCATGGCCAGGCCGTACTCTGAGCCCCATGTCACCCTGATGTCCAGCTGCCGTATTTATGAATTCATGACCTCCTGGCTGACGCTGCCACCATTCCCGCTTGAGAAAGCAGGAAGCACGTTTCTGAAAGTTGATTAACTTCCTCCGTAGCTCCTGATGGGAATGGTCAGGACTGAGCCAGTCAGGGCTTAGGGCCGGCCATCCTCACCACTGTGACCCCGCCCACCACACACTGCTCGTCTATACTGAGGGTAACCCGAAAGCTGCTGTTTGCAGTGATAGTGTGTGGACTGCATCCGCCGGGTGCTGTTCCGGTCTGGGCCGCCCCCTAACCGCAGTTTCTCTCTGCGTTCTCTTTTTTGTGTTCTCTCTCTGCTGCCAAGCATTAGATTGACTTGTGGTTACATTTTTCCTGAAACACGAGAGTTTTCGAATCTGATGTAATGTTTTTCTTTCAAGTTGCTTTGTAGCCTTGCCCCAAAACCTGTAAGTCTCAACCTGGCTGCATATTAGAATCACCTGGGGAGTTTTTATAAAATATACATGCCCAGGCCCACCCCCTAGAGATTCCTGTTTCATTGTCTGAGGTGGGATCCGGGCTCGGGTGTGTGTTTTTATTTTTTTATTTTTTTTATTTTTTAAAAAATATATTTTATTGATTTTTTACAGAGAGGAAGGGAGAGGGATAGAGTTAGAAACATCGATGAGAGAGAGACATCGATCAGCTGCCTCCTGCAAGCCCCACACTGGAGATGTGCCCACAACCAAGGTACATGCCCTTGACCGGAATCAAACCCAGGACCTTTCAGTCTGCAGGCTGACGCTCTATCCACTGAGCACACCAGTTTCGGCAGGTGTGTGTGTTTAAAAGCTGCCAGCAGGTTCTGACGTCCACCCAGAGTCACTCATCACCACTCCGTCCACACAGTTAACCCCGGTTGGGCCGCCAGGCAGGGTCTGTCTCACCAGTGACCCACACTCTGTCCCTTTCTCTCTTCTGCCTTCAGCCCCCCATTCCAGACCCCAACAACATGCGGGACTTCGTCAGCTACCCCTCGGCCGGCAACGAGCGCCTGCACTGCACCATGAAGCGCACGGAGGACGACCCGGAGGTGGGCGGCCCGTGCTACACGCTGTACCTGGAGTACCTGGGCGGGCTCGTGCCCATCCTCAAGGGGCGGCGCGTCAGCAAGCTGCGGCCCGAGTTCGTCATCATGGACCCGCGCACGGACGGCAAAGCAGGTGGGTGCCCTCGCCGAAGGGACTGGCGCCTCGCTGGCAGGTGTGGCTCCGACAGACCCTGCCGAGAGCATGGCCGTTGGTGGACTGTGGGCTGGCGTGGCCTGCCATCCTCCCCACTGGGCATCCTCGGAGCTGTTCATGCCAACGGCCTGCGAGGGTTCACGCCTCCACACGCGCTTCTTCACGGCACCTGTGACCGCGTGTTGAGCTTCCTGTGGGGGCTGTCAGGGAAGGGGGCGCTGGACAGGGCTCTGGAGCGATGGTTCCCCCTCCAGTGGGCAGTGTGCATTGAAGGCCTCCACGTGCTGTTGAGACAGCCTGCGTGTCACAGCGAGGCCTGTCCCTGCCCCACCTCCCGTGAAATAGAATTAAAATTCCCGTGCCTCCAGCGACTCTCATCGCCTGCCACAGGGGCGCTCTGTCCCTCGCTGATCGATTGGCAACTGCTTTCCACCGACCACCAGGGGAAATTCCTTGCTCATTCATAAAGATCTGGGGTGATGCACACGGCTCCCTTCCAGAACCCTTTCCTCTGCCGATGTGCTCATGTACCCCCTGCACACTGTTCCTGCGACTCCTCTTCGTGAGCCTCTAGACAGGCTTCGTTCTTTCTGTTTGTATGACTCTTCCTGCCCAGTGTCCTCAGCCAGTGCCTGTGGAGGCCTGAGCACCCCGTCAGCAATACCTGCCACCCCCTGACAGTAGACTACGCTCCACTGTCCTCCGTGCCTGTCCCCTGTCTGTGTGGCTGCTGAGATCCCAAGAGGCACACGGTAGTCTTGCAGGGGCTCTGTCTGCCCCAAAATTCTGAGGGTCTGCGGGGAGGAAACTGAGTCATCTCTGATGCCCAGTGCCTGGCAGGCACCTGACCTTGAAATAACACGAGTTAAAGGAGACCTGGTGGCATTCGTGTCACACTTGTTCTTCCCACGTCCTAACTCCCATTCATCCTCTCCCATAGACTGGCTTGTGCCCTTCGTTATGTCCCTGACGCCACTGTGACCTGTGTGTGGCCAGAGTCATCCCAGAGGCCTCGCTTAGCCGCTCCAGCATTCAATTGGGTTGTTTTTCTTTTGACTCATGTGATGAGCTGGTTCCAAGAACAAGGAGAGCGAGTGGAAGAAGTGGCGGCTGAGAGGGAGGGAAGCGAAAGGGAGGCGAGGAAGGAAGCAAAGTGACAACCAGAAGGGCTGTGGGTGTGGATGTAGAAGAAAACGGGGTTTGGGGGGGTGGAGGAAGAAAGGAGCCATGATGAGTAGAGGTGAGCGGGGAGGGAGGAAGTGTTGAAGGCTGAACCAGCGCTCTCACCGCGCCTCCTCATCTAGTGTCCTTGTTGGTGAGGTTCCTCCCGGGTACACAGTCATGTGAAGCCCACACCCACCTTACGTGCTGATGGGAGCTGACAGGGAGAGCTTGCTTCTGTCTCTGGTGCATATGTTCCCGCTGAAACAGGGCAGAGGAAGCCGAGACCGGTTTGGCTCCGTGGATAGAGCATCGGCTTGCAGACTGAAAGGTCCCAGGTTCGATTCTCATTGGGGGCATGTACCTTGCTTGCGGGCACATCTCCACTGTGGGGTGTGCAGGAGGCGGCTGATCGATGTCTCTCTCTCATCGATGTTTCTGACTTTCTACCTCTCTCCCTTCCTCTCTGTAAAAAATCAATAAAATATATTTTTTAAAATACATAAATAAAAATAAAGCAGGCAGGTGTACATCCATTACTCCTCCTCCTCACCCGCTCCGCTCACCCCACACCCACCCTCACCCAGCTGTTAACAGTCCTCTGCGGAAGGGATGTTTTATTTTTGTGATTAAAACAATGAAGACCTTGAAAGGCAGAGCAAATCAACAATACGTATTCAGCGCCAGCTTTGTGCACTGTCCAGTGTCGTGAAGAAATACCAGGTGTGTCTACTCTCACGCAGTGTTTAATCCCTCACGGGGTGATAAGACAGCCCAGCAGTTGAAAAGTTCAATTAAAAAGTCAAGGTTTAAATATCTCCGGACAAGAATAGAAGACCTGTCACAAGGCAGACTGTGACGAACGGCCAGCTGAGTGGGACGTGGAAACTGGCTCAGAGGAGGAAAAGATTCTTGACCCGGGAAGCCAGGAGTTTCTCCTGAGAAGAAGCTGGTCCAGTCAAGCCCCCCATAACTGTTTCCTCCCTTCTGGAGGCTCTGGGCCTGCCTCTCCTGTCCCTTCAGCAGGACAGTGGTGGCGCCTAGAAATCTGCAACGTCATGGGCACCCGGTGACTGATGCTCTAGCGAGTGAGGTCCACTGGTGTCAGTGTCCTCCAAGAACTCCACAGATACGTTCCTCAGAATTACCAGTGTGTGTTTTTATAATGGATAGCATGAGTCCCAATAAAAAATTAAAAAAAAAAAAACCCACAAATTTTCAAAAGGAACCTTTCATCAGAGCTTGCTGTGGACTGAATTATGTCCCCCCAGATTGCATATGTTGAAGCCCTAACCGCCAGGGTGACATGGCTTTGAGGGAGTAAGCTGTAAGCTTGGGGTCCCCCTCCAATAGGATTGGTGGCCCGGTAAGAAAAAGAAGAGAGATCTGTCTTTCCACACATACAATGAGAACAGGCCATGTGCAAACAGTGTGAAGGCTGCTGCCTGCAAGCCAGGAAGGGAGCCCTCACCAGGACCTGACCATGCCAACCCCTGGATCTCAGGCTTCCAGCCTCCGAAACTGGGGAATAAATTTCTGTGTGTAAGCCACCACACATTATGGCAGCCTGAGCAAACTAAGACAGAGTTTTAAATACTGAAGTTGTTAAAACTGCATTTAAAAATTTTTAAAAATTACAATAATATATCTGATTCAGTTGCATATTTTGAAAAGCCTTCAATTCAAATGAAATAGGCATATTTTTGAAAACTGATAAAATTGAAATGTGAAGCCTCAGATAGTTCAAACTGGTTCTCAAAGAGCAATCCCAACTTACATTTTTCTACAACGTGGATGTTTGCTCCGGAATTTCCCCAATAAAGTGATGACACCATCCCTGTAGAACAAGAGGTACATCTGGCCAATCAGCCCCGGCCTCCCAGCTTGTGGATCTGTATGGTGACCGGATCTCTCGTTGTGTGGGTGACCCGTGGCAGACAGGCAGGCTCAGGGCATGTGCTCAGAGAGCACACCCCCCCTTTTAATCCCTGCCACGGGAAGGTCCCCGCTGTGCTCCTAGATGGCTGGCGTCCACAACCCGGTGTGCTCAGTGGAGTCCCGGGGAGCGTTAGCATCCCCGACACCATCGCACACCCCGGTTTTGCTGCAGTTGTCGTGGGGGCACAGGCAGCAGAACATTTTCTGTCAGGCAGCACTTACTGTCTCTGGGCTGTTCCCATCTCTGTGGTTGCAGCAGGAGGCAAGACAGGCGACTCCTTCCCTCATGGACTTTAGACACTGGTTGGGGAGACAACCCAGAAATGAGTGGTGAATGCTGTCACCACACCCCACTCAGATTCCCGGCTTGAAATCCTAACACCCAGAGGGACCAGATTAGGGGTTGGGGCCTCTAGGAAGTGACTAGGTCCTGAGGGTGGAGCCTTTATAATCGCAAGGCTGGTGCTTTATAGTAGAGGCTCCAGAAAGGTCCCAGCCCGTCTGCCAAGTGAGGACACAGCAAGGAGCAGTCACAGCCTAGACTAGTCAGGCCGTGACCAGAACCCAACCATGCAGCGTCTGACCTTACACTTCACCTCCAAACCGTGGGAAATAAGTTCTGTTGTTTGTAAGCTACCCCACATGTGGCGCTTCGTTATAGCAGCCGGAACGAGCTATGGCATGAGGAATGGAAAATAGTCATGTATAGCATGTAGCATTTGCAAGAAGGTCAGGGTCTGAGTGGCATAGGCCTCACTGAATGTCAAGTCGGTGGACTGGCTCTGTGCTGTGGACACATGGATGCAGTCTGCAGCCTTACGTGCACGTGTGAATTGTGGCCACGCCTCCTCTGACCCAGTGGCTCCTAGATTAAACCGGGAAGAACTGCTCGGGGCACGGGAATGGAGTCTTTTTACTGATCGAATGCAAAGGCACACATACCGCTGTCACTTGCCGGAGTCGCGAGTTGTGCCTTCTGACTCAGGAAGCGGTTTGAGAGGAGCTGAGGCCGGCACACGGGCTGGGCTGCAGCCAGCCGCTTCCACACTGTGTGCCAGGCTGGGCTGCTCTGCCGCCAGGGGCCTCCGAGCCGCCCTGTCACAGGTGTCGCCGCCATCTGCTCAGAAACGGAGAGGCTGGCTTGGATAACACACTCAGCCTTTCCAATGCAAGCGGTCCTTCCAATTGTAAACTCGCTCTCCTCCTATCAGTGATGGAATGATTTGGCTTTCTTATTATTTGGTAAGGCTTTGGAGCCTTGCGGGAATGAGGTTTTAGTCAGCAAAACAGTGATTTTTGAAGAAGGGGGGCTTCCAGTGAGAACAGCCCTGGGCTGGGGGGATCTGGGGAGCAAAGGGACGTGGGGTGTATGAGGAAGGAGCAAAGGAGAAGGGGTTTCGAGAAGGATATCAGACATGAGCTTCATCACTTAGCAGTTTTGTGAGGGCCCCACCTCTGCGTATTTCGCCTTCTGCCTGGGGCCTCCCATCTTCTGCCTGGCTGCCAGTGTGCAGACTTATCCTGAGCTTCTATACAGGCACCCACTCCCCTCAGTGGGTACCTGAAAGTCCCGCTGCACAGGCGTCCCTGCAGCCATGGCAAACAGCTCCACCAGGAGGATAGCCAGGCCCCCACAGACAACCTGGGGGCAGGGCCAGCAGATGGTTCTACAAGCCTGACATGGCGGCTCCATCAGGTCTCCTGTCTAGAGAGCAGGCCCGGTCCCAACAAGGGCCTTCCCGATCCCAGGTCAGAAATAGGTTTGGGGGGAGTCCCAGAGTCAGCAAGACCCTCACTTGGGTCTGGGAAGCCCACAAGTCCCTGACACCTGGTGTGTCATAAGACAACAGTGAAGCCATTTTGGTCTCAGCTGTTGGCACAGTAAAGTACTCGACTATGTTGTACATTTCAGGGCATTACAATACTGTGCCCATTTGATAAATGTAGAAGTGATTGCCTACTTTTGCTTAGAAAATATCTATAGTAATAAAAGAGTGAGATGCAAATTGACCATACCTTTGTGATGCTCACCAGCCAATCAGGAGTGGGTATGCAAATTAACCCAAAAAGATGGTGGGTTATTTTGCATATGCAAGTGCCAAGTGGTCCCGGGGCGTTCTGCACTGCCCCAGCCCTCCAGCCCTCTGGTCAGTGTGGGAAGGCAAAAAAGGCGGCTCTGGGCCCGAGTGGAAAGGTGGCTCTGGCTGGAGCGAAGGCGGTGCTGGCAGCCAGGGGAAGAAAAGCCCATTCTTGCAGGAATCTTCGTGCATCGGGCCTCTAGTGATAGCGTAAAATGTAAAAGGCAGCAGTACTCCACTTCTTTCTATTTCACTCTCTGGACTTAAAACGATGGCCTGTCCTTTAGTTGCTAGTAATGATCGTTGTTAGGGTCTCATGTCACTTCCCTGACGCTTGCTGGTTGGTGTCTTACCAGATGAAATCTATGGGAACAGCTTGATTTCCACCATGATCGACAGCTGCAACTGCTCGGACTCCAGTGACATCGAACTAAGTGATGACTGGGCCGCCAAGAAGTCTCCCAAAATCTCCCAAGCAAGCAAGTCACCCAAACTCCCACGGTAAGCTCCCCCTCGGGGTGTTTGCCCCTTTCTGTGTCCCTGCAGGTGTGTGTGTTAGGCCTGCGGCAGAACCCCATTGAAACAGACACCAGGAGAGCTCAGAGATACCTGCACCCCGACATTCATCCGGAAGGTCGGCCTGCAGTGGCTACAGCTTCCCTTCTTTCTTCGGGACAGAAAAAGACACCCAGTGGGAAGTTGGCTAAACCCCAGGGTTTCTTGGGGCCCTCGCTGGCGGTGGGTGGCACAGAGTGGCCGGAGCCCCCGGGCACAGTTTGAGAAAGTTAGGAAAAGGGGTAATGGTGTAGGTAATGTGTCGAAAAGATGGTCAGTAGAAAGTGAAAGCTAGTTAATTCTCTGCCATTCCTTACGAATGAATTGCTTGACCTAATCTCACCGTCTTTTAAAATGTGGATTATTCAGTATATAATTCTGCCCTCCTTTTCTCCTGTTCATGAAGCAAAAACAGGTGGGAGGGACTTGGTTAAATCAAGGGCCCTGGCTCCTAAGGATGTGACCCCCATGGGTGTCTGCCGGAAGGTGAAGGGGCATGCCCGGAGTGTGGGTGCCTTCCGGCCAGGCTGGCACATGTCTCCCAGGCTGGGGGCGCCTCACCCTCCCGCCTCGCCTCTGCAGGATCAACATTGAGGCTCGGAAGTCGCCCAAGCTGTCCCGGGCTGCTCAGGAGATGTCCCGCTCCCCGCGGTTGCCCATGCGCAAGCCCTCCATTGGCTCGCCCAGCCTGACACGAAGAGAGTTTCCCTTTGAAGACATCACTCAGGTATGTCTGGGCCCAGGGTCGGTCCCGTGTACCTGATGCGCTACGGCTCTTGCCCCTCCGCAGTGTGGGCTCGCTGATGGCAGGCCCTCGCCACCCCGCCCGCGCCTGTCTCTGCCACCCCGGACGCCGGTTTAGATCATAGAGTCCTGTGTGCCCTCACCACCCTGCCCCAGGCAGGCCCGGTACTTCCGCTCCACATGCCACAGGGTGACCTTCAACCTTAGACGCTCCCCCTCCCCTGCCAGGTGACAACCACACCTGCCTCTTCCGCCTCTGTGCCTTTGTCGGCCTTGGCCACGGCAGCCTGCGCACCCAGACCTCACTCCCCTCGGGCGGGCTTTCCCTGCCTGGCAGCACGGTGACTGCGGAGCCTCGAGTGTAGAACTGCGTGTCACATCCCCGTGGCTTCCTCGTGTGCAGACACCCCTGGCCCTCTGTCATCAGGGCACAGGCTCTTCGGGGAGCTGCACTGTACACAGTTCGCTGCCTTTGGATACACACATGCAGGCGTGGCGAGGCACAGAGAGAGCTTCTCATTTTTTTAAAAAACATTATTTTATTGATTTTTTTACAGAGAGGAAAGGAGAGAGATAAGAGAGCCAGAAATATCGATGAGGGAGACATTGATAAGCCGCCTCCTGCATGCCCCCTACTGGGGATGTGCCCGCAACCAAGACACATGCCCTTGACCGGAATTGAACCTGGGACCTTTCAGTCCGCAGGCTGAAGCTCTATCCACTGAGCCAAACCGGTTTCGGCAACTTTTCATTGTTTTGAACTTCATTCACTGAGAAAACAGATTATGGGAGAGTTTCGGGAAGGTGTCAGGGCAGCTGATGTTTTTAGGAGAAACATCAAAGATAAAAACGGATTCAGTGCCAGATACCGTCTCTAGTTCAGCGACTGCGGGCAAGGAGAGGTAAAGGTGAATGTGCCCAAATCCCACTGGTGGCCCGTGACCTGCACACACGTAGACACACGGGGACCCGCCTGCCTCTCGCTGAGGGCAGCTGGTGAGCCCCGTTTAAACCAGGGCTGATCGGCTGCGTTGGCCTCCGCTCTGCACAGTGGCGGGCGAAGTGGGGGGTGAGTGTCTCTGAGCCGTAAGTGTTGGCATGCTTATTGGTGGGAAATATGGCAGCAG
Organism: Lasiurus borealis; assembly: GCA_004026805.1. Classification (NCBI taxonomy): domain Eukaryota; kingdom Metazoa; phylum Chordata; class Mammalia; order Chiroptera; family Vespertilionidae; genus Lasiurus; species Lasiurus borealis. Next base: position 6,322 of record PVJN01007617.1, on the reverse strand, counting down.
GTGTAACTGTCTCCCCCTCTTTTCTCCCACAGCACAACTACCTTGCTCAGGTCACGTCTAATATCTGGGGAACCAAGTTTAAGATCGTGGGCTTGGCTGCTTTCCTGCCGACCAACCTCGGTGCAGGTAAAACCATGTCCTATTCTTGGCCCGTTGTCCTAATTGAAACTCAGACTGAAAAAAACAATGTCAGTTTTTGGCCTAAAGTAGAAAATGAGCTCATGTGACATGGAAAGATTCGCATGCATCTTACCTCCAAACTTCGACTCCAGCTATTATGATGTCGCAAAAAAAACAGAGTAATCACTCAGGTTGGTTTTTGGCCAGTGGTGCTCTGGCTGGTGTTCCCAGTGGTTAGAGCGCCGTCCTGTATTCCAAAGGATCTCAGTTTCAATTCCCAGTTAAGGACAAGTTACCTGGGCTGCAGGATCGATCCCTGCCCTCCATCAGGGTGCATGAGGGAGGCGACCAATCAATGTGTCTCTCCCATGGATGTTTCTCTTCCTCCCACTCTCTTCCTTTTTTTTTCCCAACCCTCCCACTCTTCCTTACACTCTCTCTGAAAAATCATGGGGAAAAATATTCTCTGGTGAGGATTAACAACAAAATCATCCCTAACTTATAAAAATGACAGAAATAGCTGAAATCTCTATCAAAGATCTCAGATTTTTTTATAGATTTCCGTGTGTTGTGTTTTGTTTTCTGTTTTTTTGGCCTTTCACTGCGGGCAGGTTTTGGTACTGGTATCTTTAGGTCCTTGAAAAAAGCATCCTATATGATAAAAGCCTAATATCCTAAGTTTCCGACTGGTAGGTTAGCTTAGCTTGCTGCTGGGTTCTGGCCAAGAGGTACTGAGTGAGATGGGCTGGACTCGCCCTGGAGCCCCCCTGCGTCCCTTCCCCAGCTGCCCAACCTCCCAAGTCCCTCCCTGGCCCCACGCAGGAGCTGCCCCCTGGTGGTCAGTGCTCCCACAGGGGGAGTGCCGCTCAGCCAGAAGCTGGGCTCACGGCTGACATGCGCAGCAAGCACAGTGGTGGTGCGGGAGCCTCTCCCGCCTTGGCTGCAGGCAGGCGGTAAGGAGCGGAGGGTGGGGGGGGGTGTCCCGGACTTCGAGAGCCCCAGACTGCAAGAGAGATGTCCTTGAGGGGTCCTGGACAGGTTGAGGGGACCCCCCCGCCCCGTGCAAGATTTTCGTGCGCTGGGCCTCTAGTTAGACTATAAGAAGCAGCTGGCTGACTGGGAGCACAGCTTAGTGGTGAGTCTTCGTAGATGTCATTTCTAAGTAACAAGTCAATATGCTTTCATGAGAGAAACACGTGAATCACCCCGTAATGACCACTGGCTGGATAGTCTCTCAGCCAGCGCCAGGCCAAGCGGCAGCCGGACAAAGGACCTTCCAGAAGAGGGCGTGCTGTGCCCGGGGAATGCTGGCCAGTCAGCCACCAGGCGTGACAGGTGGTAGCTTAGAGGTGGGACAAGAGGAAAAGGATGAACAACGGTGGTGAACAGTAGCTCACAGGAAAGAGCATTGAACATGAAGTGGACAGGCAACTGCACTCTGATTTTAACCTCTGATTCATGATTTTTTCAAATGAGTGATTTGAGAGAGAGAAACACTGATTTGTTGCTCCACCCACCCATGCATTCACTAGTTGCTGGTATGCGCCCTGACACCGGATTGAACCCCCAACCGTGGCACCTCAGGATGATGCTCCCACACCCGGCCAGGGCCAAGTTCATCATTACTTTGTCTCCTCCAAATATTTTAGTTGCAATTTGGCTTTCTCGTAAATATCCCTCTTAATTAAATTAATAATCTTAGTGTATAACGAAACCATGTGGCAGTTCCTGATAAATCTCTACACTGATCATAAAACTGAAAGTCATTAAGACCAGAACCCGGTCCTGAATAGAGGCAGGGTTTTATTTCTTCCCGGCACCCCTTATTATCTCAGAGCTGCTCTCAAACAGCTGCGCGGCTGCCCAAGGTTGTCCTGAGCTTGGCAGTGTGGTTATCACACCTATTTTCACTAAATCCGCTTTCCTTTTGCAAATAAGCTTTTTAAAAATACCTACCATACCCCACTCACTCCAAAAAAAAAGAATTGAAGTCTAAGATAGGTTTTAACATTCTAAATGTGGGGTTCTATAGACAAACCATGGACAAAGTGGTTGGGCTGGACCAAAACTTAGAACCCAGACTGTGGCTGGGGTGGCTGCTTGTGCCCCGAGAGAGGGGGGGTGCTGCTCTCAGACTGGCCTGCGTGTGCGGACGGTCTTTGGGTGGCAGGAACCCCCTCCCCGCCCTTTCTCTGGCTGTGACCCTGTTGGTCCTTAGCTGTCGTCCTTATGTCTCTGCTGACTGTCGGCTCCCCCCGCAGTGATCTATAAAACCAGCCTCCTGCACCTCCAGCCGCGGCAGATGACCATCTATCTCCCGGAGGTCCGCAAGGTTTCCATGGACTACGTGAACCTGCCCGTCTTCAACCCCAACGTGTTCAGTGAAGACGAAGATGACTTACCAGGTGTGCTCACACAGGACCCCTCTCTCAGTGGGTGCGGCAGGGCAGGGGGGCTGCTGCCTCACAACCTCCTTGGGAGCTTCTGGGATAGAATCCGAAAGCGGCCCCTTACTGAGAGAGAGCGAGACCACAGACAGGCAGGCCACTCCAGATGGGCCGTGGCCGTGGCAGTGAGTGAAGGAACTTATGTGGCTCGCCTTGGGCGGCTGTAAGACTGGCAGATTCCACCCCCACTGCCAGAATCGTAAACGTCCATGTAGAGGCCCTAAGGCAGTGGTTCTCCACCTTCCTAAGGCCGCGGCCCTTGCATACAGTTCCTCATGGGGTGGTGACCCCCAACCATGAAATGTTGCTACTGTTATGCATTGTGATGTAAATATCTGCATTTTCCGAGGGTCTTAGGCGACCCCTGTGAAAGGGTCGTTCAGCCCCCAAAGGGGTCGCAACCCACAGGTTGAGAACCGCTGCCCTAAGGGTTCCATTGCATACACTGTCCAGCATCAGCGAACTCATTTTCAAATATCTGTAGTGCTTTCCACTGGGAGGTCCTGTTTTGATTAATAGATTATAACGACTTCTAATTAGTCTGCCATTTGTATGTAACTATTCTTAAAAAAATCCACCTTCCATTCCATAAATGCTGCAGAGACTCCTCTAGTATGTCCAAGCAGGTTCTGAAGGTCTCTGGTTTCTGAGCGGGAAGAAACCCCACTTTCTCCGGTCTGCTCGTTCTCCAACAGAGGCCGCTGGTCCTCGTGGTGGAGCCGAGAGGGACAGGCACCCCCAGCTCGGCTCTGAAGTTGGGGAAGTGGTTGCCCATCCCCCTGCCCAGGTTTTTACTGTTGAAGGGTCTGGCCCGTGCTGTCCGACAGCAGCTGTCCGCGGTGGCCACGTTCGGACCGCGCAGTCCTAAAGCGGGGCTTCAGCCGCAGTGAGCGGCCGTGCGCTGAGGCCCGCAGCTTGCGCTTCCTGGCCCGTGCCCTGCGGTTTCAGAATCTGGTTCAGAAGTCTCCCGCACCGTCTCCCGCACGTCCTCTCTGCTCTCCTGCTCAGCCCTTTTTGCTGCCGCGGTTCCCAGTGAGAGGAGGGGACATTTTGTCTCCGGACTCACACTTAACGCTGGTGACGTGGCAGAGACTCCTTTAGCAGGGACGGTGCCTGCCACAGTCTTCCTTACAGATGAAAGCACATCTGGAGGAGGGTGGGGAGAGGACAGGAGGGAAGTTGAGGCAGGACAGACGCGTGCAGCCAGGCGGGAGTGACAGCTCACTGGAGCACGGCCTCGGAGCCATCTCTGGCCGGAGCCAGCGGGCTTCGTTCTGTAATTCTGGTGACAGGCCAGCCGGCCTTTATCGTTACCTTTAATTCTGTGTCCTGCCCATCCTGGTGGCCACACAGCGCTCAGAGCCCAGCTGAGCAAGGCTGCTCACGGCCGCTTTAGACAAGGCAGACAGAACGGGCGCTCTGAGCACCTGCCAGTCTCTGCTGGTCATGGCTCAAGTGGGCCCCCTAAGTTCTCCCCGCTCACAGACAGGATATAGTAACCCCACCTTACAGACTGTTTGAAATGCTAAACGGCGGATAAATCAGGAAATGAGCCTTCCCCCGATATGCAGATTTCCTGGGTGCTCTTTTCATTGGTTTCTATGCTCCGTTTTACATGTTCTATTACAGGAGCTTAATTTACATAGAAATTTCATACACGTCTGCTGCTTGCTACAGGCACGTTCCCACTGACCGGTGCCTGCCCCTGGACAAACCTCATGATCGGCATGAGTACACAGCGTCTTGAGACAATTCGGTATTTGCCCTGGTGCCATTGAGCGCGTGGTGCCTAATGGAGAAGGTTGAGAAGCCCTGACAGTGGCTTTAGCTGATGGGTGAGGACGGGCTGCCTGCAGGGCCTGTCGTGGCCGGGGCCCTTCCCCACACACCAGAGAAGCTGCATGTCCCTTGTGGGAACAGATCAGCTTGCCCCGAGCACAAACATCTCCGTCTGTAGCAGCTGCATTTTGCAGACCGAGGACTGGATGGGTTGAGAGATGGTTTCATGGTGCTGTTTCGTGGTGCTAGTTTGAAGGCAGACCCGGCTTCATGGTGCTGGTTTGAAGGCAGACCCGGTGTCGCGGTGCTGATTTCTAAGAGACCCGGTGTCGCGGTGCTGTTTTGGAGGCAGACCCGGCGTCATGGGTGCTGTTTTGTAAGCAGCCTGCTTCCCTCCCTCCCTCCAGTGACAGGAGCGTCCGGCGTGCCTGAGAACAACCCGCCCTGCACCGTGAACATCCCCATCGCGCCCATCCACAGCTCCGCGCAAGCCATGTCCCCCACGCAGAGCATCGGGCTGGTCCAGTCGCTGCTGGCCAACCAGAACGTGCAGCTGGACGTCCTGACCAATCAGACCACGGCCATGGGGGCCGCCGAGCACGCGGGCGAGAACGCCACGCCGTACCCGGGGCCCACCCGCTACTCCAGCCCCGGCCAGGTCATCTTCGGGGGCGTCGAGATGGGCCGCCTGCTGCCCGCCCCCCCGCCGCTGTCCCTGCTGCCGCCCGCGCCGGGGCCCGTGCCGCTGTCGGTGGCGGAGCACGGGGACCGCGAGCACGAGCATCTCCCGAAGCCCCCCAAGGCGCTGAGGCCGCCGCCGCTGGCCGCCGAGGGGGACGCCGTGGTGTTCGGTGCCCCCCCGGAGCTCCCGGTGGCCAAGCTGAACCCCCCGCCGCCGTACCCCGGCACCATCCCCGCCGCCCCCACCACGGCGCCGCCCCCGCCCCCGCCGCCGCCGCCGCAGCCGCCGGTGGACGTGTGCTTGAAGAAGGGCGACTTCTCGCTGTACCCCACGGCCGTGCACTACCAGCCGCCGCTGGGCTACGAGCGGATCACCACCTTCGACAGCAGCGGCAACGTGGAGGAGGTGTGCCGGCCGCGGACGCGCATGCTCTGCTCGCAGAACACCTACACCCTCCCCGGCCCCGGCAGCTCGGCCACCCTGCGGCTCTCCGCCACCGAGAAGAAGGTGCCCCAGCCCTGCGCCAGCGCCACCCTGAACCGCCTGACGGTCCCGCGCTACTCCATCCCCACGGGAGACCCGCCCCCCTACCCCGACCTGGCCGGCCCGCTGGTGTCCAGCCGGGTGGCCGCGGCGCAGCGGCTGGACGGCGGCCTCATCCACGCCACGCTGCGCCGGAACAACCGCGAGGCGGTGCTCAAGGCCGCGGCGCCCCCCGAGCCCCCGCGGGTCCACCCGCCCCTGCAGCACCCGCACCCCGCCAAGCCCAAGGGCACGGCCCAGTTCCCCTTGCGGCCCCCCGCCGCCCTCTACACCTGCAGCCAGTGCAGCGCGGGCGGCGTGGCCGGCGCCGGGGGCGCGCCCATGGCGGGCACCTCCCCGCTGGCCTCGCAGTCCTCCTACAGCCTCCTGAGCCCGCCCGAGGGCGCCCGCGAGCGCACCGACTACGTGAACTCGGCCTTCACGGAGGACGAGGCGCTGGCCCAGCACTGTCCGGCCGAGAGGCCGCCGCGGCACCCCTCACTGCCCGAAGCTGCGGCGGCCGGCAAGCGGCCGCCCCCCTACCAGTGGGACCCTGTGCTGGGGGAGGACATTTGGGTGCCTCAGGAGAGGACCGCACAGCCCGGAGGGCCCAACCCCCTGAAACTGCCCCCCCTGCTCGTCGGCCCGAGCCAGCACCTGGACGTGGCCCGCGTGCCCTTCATCTCCCCCAAGCCTCCCACCAGCCCCACTGCCACTTTCCAGACGGGCTACGGCATGGGAGCGCCCTACCCAGGAAGCTATGCCAACCCCC